>RJWM01018862.1:0-40184 GCA_004363535.1 Dasyprocta punctata
AGAGCCATTCCATTACCACAGAGTCCCCATGGGCCACCACTGCTACCAGCTCACAAATGTGTTTTACAAAAGGAGCCAGGCCTGGGTAGGCTCTTTTTCATAAGATTCCATTTTATAAAATTCATACACAAAATGGATCTTGGCATTAGAAGGTAAGATTGCCATTGCCTAAAGACTGTAGTGAAAGAAAGGGATACACGTGGTCAGTTGAAATTTGGGTTGTGACGTTCTTTGGTGTAGGTGCTGGTGATGGGAAGACATTCACTTTCCAAGAATTAGTTGACTTACATCCATCGCTTCACCTTTCTGTATCTGAGTTACTGCTATGTTAAAATCTGCATCTTTCTCATGTGATCATTCAGAGGATGTGGGAGAACAGGATTCAAAATCACAACTAGCATCAGCAGAGGAAAAAATATATTTTATTGAACTTAGTAATAATTGATCCCATGTACACATCTGGATACTTGAGTCAAGCTGGTCATTTTCAACATGTTGATGCAACACCGGAAAAGCAGGAACTTTCTTATGGAAACTGCAGCTCCTCGTACACATGTGTGTAAGGGGCTGAGGCTGAGGATGGGTTGTTACTTGACTGGACAACTACAACCTGTGGAAATGCAGGGTAACACGCACCATCAGTCACAGACTCCCTCTGTCAGCAAGATTCACATTTATCCTGGGATTCCATGCTGCTTCTGTATCCAGATAACTTAGAGGCAAAAATTCCATCCTTCAGTACCTTAGACTGCTTAGCACATGTGTGTGCTCGTGTGCACACACACACACAGCATATACATATACATATGCATATGCATATGCATATATGATTACGAAGTCCTTTGAAAATACTGGTCATTGTTCTACCTCTGTGCCCTGCTATCTCCTCCAATCTCGGGACAGACTCATGGAACTTAAAACCTCCCAAAATTTGCTCCCCCTCCTGCTCATTAGTCTGGCAGAAAGAGACCCAATGAGAGAAACAAAGAGGAAGTCACGGCATCGCCGTGAGGCAGATCTGCACCCTGTCAGGTCAGGTGTGGACGCTTACCTGAGTAACAAAGCAGATCCCCTTGCACCCAGAGACAGACAGAGAGATGGCGATGCTGGCTTCCAGCAGGCAGAGGAACAGTATGCCAGCAGCACACGGCCTCTGAATCGGAGCAAATTCCACAAGCAAGGAAAAGGGAACAAGAGACACGTCAATAAATACCTTAAATAAATAAATCTCTGTGGGCTGCAGATACTCTGACTCCACACTGAGTCTTTCTCCTTTCCAGAACTAGACAGGCGTGTTCTCATCCTCAACTAACTATTAAAAATGGCTCTCCAGAGTCTCCCAGCCTAGGGGAAGTCCAGATTCAACCTTGTATCTCCTAGCATTTTTATTGACTTAGACATTTTCTCTGTAGTCTTCTTCAAATTACTTTACTTTGGACTCAAAAGATTTACAATCACCCCATGTACGGATTTGTACTTTGTTTTCATCTAAAGAGTGAAAAGTCACCTGGATACTGAAAGTGATAGCATTGTACTTTCCTTGAATACATGCATTCAAGAGGCTTCAAAATTCTTGTCTTGAGAACCCAATTCCGACTCACCCCAATCCCACATATAGAGGTGAGCCACCACAAGATTCTCTTTCCAGTGAGGCTTTAAACTGGATTAAGAAATCTCCTAATGATTGATTTTCTAACATAAGTGTGCAACATAGAATATCGGGTGAAAGGTAAGTACTCTGGGAGATCATGTTAGAAACAACACAAAACTTCTCTTCATGAGGTCCAAGTCCCAGATTTTACTATTTTGGTCAGTCTGGAATCTATTATGGGACAGTCATCTCAGGTCTTTAATATAAATTTAGAAAAGAGCAATTAAGGAGACAAAAACAACTCAGAAACACTTACAAAACGTGTGCAAGAGGACCAAAGAGTACTCTCTTCTACGGTTTCTATAATCGCCCCTATTCCTGCTACGACGGCACTGAGCACGTTCATTGCCAAACTGCTTCTGACCTGGAAGAAAAAGTAAGCACTGGTCACACCCCTTGTTTGCTGCATTTGCTCCTTTCAGAGAATCCAAAAACATTCACTCGGTTCACAGAGACTAAAGACACCTTCTCAACTAACTCTCTAAGCCTAAGAAGGACTTGTATTGCTGAAGCATTGAATTCTGCATTTACGAATTAAAACCAGGGGTGGAATTATATATAACTGGTGTAGGAAAAGCAGGCCTGGGCTCAATTTCCTGATAGAAGTTTTGGAAATGGCTCTCTGAGGCTTGAGATGAGTCAGAGAACCGGACATTTTTTTCCTATCCTTTGTCTTGACACATTGCGCCCTTCTGACTTTGCTTACAGCATCTGGACCCAGAGAACACTCACCAGAGTCAATGTCATCTTTCTTCCTGCAGCAATAGACAGAGCTCCTGACACAAAGAACTGGAAAGGGAAGAACCCATTTAGCCTTGGCATTCAGCACCTGTGCTTCTGTGAAATACCTCCAATGCTCCAAAGTTATTAAGTCACATACTCTAAGTCATAAAACCTCAGATAAAATAACTGGTTTTTTGAAAGAAAAGGCCAGGAGGAAAAGTTACACAGTTCTAGCATTGAGAAGGTTGAGATAATCCAACATACTCACAAATACTGATCCCCATACAGGGAATCCTATTTCAAAGATTAGGTAACAGTGATGATATTCATGAAAAGGGTTAAACTGGGTTATACCCCACAGGAACACTGCTGTCACCCCAATCAGGATCTGGGCCACCTGAGGAAGGAGAAGGATAAGGGCTGAGGCAGAGTCATGAAGGTTTCTAGGGAGAAAAGTCTGGGCCCTTTTTACAGAGCTCTTCTTGTTCCCTGCTCTAGAGAGAGACCCTGGGTGAAGCCCCCGGAAATCTGCCCCCTTTTCTTGAGCTCAAGCCTGGTTACACCTGGTTTAGGACAATGGTCCTATGCTCTGCAGAGAAATGCATTTTCCATTCAGATTACATCCTCTCTGATTGTTTATTAAAGAGCTGAATCCTGGCGCTGTGAGATACAGGAGGTCAGTTTATGCCCCATTAGCCACGTCTCGGGTTCTGGGTGGACATCTGCTCTTCTTTCTGGAAGTGCTCAGCTCCCCAAATTTTATGCTTGTAGGTGCAGTGCACTTACTCCAAGAACTTGGGGCTCCCCCTTCGTGAAGTTCTTCAAGTTGTCTGCTTGTTCTTTTTGGCTGGTGACATCTTTCTGGAACTGATCCATGGCTGAACTATTCGTAGCTGCTCCTTCTGAGGGCTTGATGCAGTCTTTGATGATGCAAAATACAAATTGGTGAGCTCTCCCCTCCCATAGTGTCATGAAAAATGGCCTTGGAAGGCAGGGGTAGCACAGAGCAGTGTGTGTGCTGTGTGGTAAGCACCCTGTTATATTTCCAGCCCTGTGCTGTGTAACCTTGGTTTGGCCTTTTTTTAAAACATCTTTTGCCCCGGTTTTTAAAGACTAGAAACCAGGAAAATTTTAGGATAACTTCATTTGTTGCCTCTAATGTGTCTCAGTGATTTAAACTAATTTGCACATTTAAAATTTAGAAGAATGCCTGATACCTTCTACACGAAGTTACTTAGCCTTAAAATTATTTTTATTTGAGATTTAATTGGCAAACAATATCTGTATGTATATGGGGCATGGGTGATGTTTTGATATATATGTAAACCATATGGGGTGATTGTATCAAGCTCATTAATGTAAACATCGCTTCACATGTTAATTGTTTATCGTGAGAATATTTAAAAATCTATGTGGTAGGCAATTTGAAAAATGCAACACGTGTTATTAACTGTATTATTAACTGTGGTCACAGTAGGTCACCAGAACTCATTCCTCTTGTCTGGTGGGAAATGTCTGTCCTTTGGTCAAATATCCAAACACCTCCTCATCCCCCAGGCCGCACCCCACAGCCCCTGGTCCCGCCCCACCATTCCACCCTCCACCCTCACCAGTTTGACTTTTTTAGACTCTGTGTGTAAAGGAGATCATGAGATTCTGTTTTTGTGTTCCTGGTTTATTTCACTTGGCATGGGCTACGTAAGGGAGTACAACATAGACTTTAAAAAGAAAGAAATTCTAAGCCAACCACTCAGATAAACCCGGAGGGCATCATCCTTTCTGTGCATTATTTCATCATCTACGCTTACTGACGCTGAACGAGGACACAGAATGCTCATGTTCATATCTATGAGAAGAAAATTAAACATTTCCTGTGTTCCAGGCTCTGTTACAGTTTTTGATGTGATGAATAGAGCAGTGGACAGAACATTATTCCTTTTAAGCAGGCGTTCACAGCCCCATAAGAAAAGGAGAAAGTAACCGGGCATGGTGGCACACACCTGTAATCCTAGCACTCAGCAGGCTGAGGCAAGAGGATCATTGCAAGTTTGAGACCAGCCTGGGCTACAAAGTGAGTTCAAGACCAGCCTGAACTGCATAGTGAGACCCTGTCTCACAAAGATTTAAAAAAAAAGAAAAAAGAAAAAAGAAACGAAAAGGAGAAAGTACATATTTATGCCAGTAACATGTAAGTACCTGTGAGCAGAAACTACCTACAATACAACTTGCAGTTTCCATGTAAGAAAACTTAGCTCCAGGGGCTGGGGATATAGCTCAGCAGCACAGTGCCTGCCTGGCAAGTGCAAGACCCTGAGTTCAATTCCCAGTACAAAGAAAGAAGGAAGGAAAGAAAGAAAGAAAGAAAGAAAGAAAGAAAGAAAGAAAGAAACCTTAGTTCCCAAACAATCCAATTACTTTTTCAGAATAACTCAGCTTTTCTGTGCCCAAACCAAGATGAGAACTGAATTTCTCTACTGACTTATCTTTTATGTCTACTAATATTGCCCTACCTCACAAGCAAAATGACAAATTGCCGTAGCTGCCAGTGCTCCACACCAATTCAAAATAGTTTTTCAAGCTTATTTAATTGCTTGTTATTGTGGTGAAGACAGATCTATTGCACAGGGATCCCTGAATCTTTGCCCTCCCTGTCCGTGTACCACTTCCACATGACTGAGCAGCTGGAACCATCAGAAGAGCACTATAATCCCAGCCTATAATCCCAGCACTCGGGAGGCAGAGGCAGGAGGATTGCTGTGAGTTTGAGGACAGCATAGTCTACACAATGAATTTAAGGGCAGCCTGAATTATACAGCAAGAGCTGGTTTCAAAAAACCAGAAGGGCACTATCTTCCCCCTGCTCTTTGCATCTGATTCCAGGCATGGCACTTGGACACCAGAAAAGATATTAAATCATAGACTCCTGAGGACACAGGATGGCTAAGCAAACACCCGGCCCCGTTGTCTGAGGGCAGGAGATGCCCAAAGCACAGCGAAGCCATCCTGGGTGAAGCCACCCTTCATCGGGTCACAGGTACTGACCCTCACATGGGCGAACAAACCAACCCAAGTCCAGAAGGACCGAGCACACCAGGACACGGGCTTTCCAGCAGTAAGCATGGCATTGCTCTGAGGTAGCAAGCTGGCTGGAGGGCTTTTGTCTTACACCACGGCAGTACAGTAAAGAGCTGATACACCTTCCTCTTCTGGCTACTACATGCTGCTACTCCTGGGCCTCAAAATGAGTTTGCTTTGTTCATATTTCCCGGTTTCTCTCTAGTTTGAAAGTTTAATGAAATAAATGGGTAATTTGTGTGAAGTTTCCCACATGATCTGAGATCATTACAGTGACTTCATTACCTCTGTCCAGGAAACACAAATATTGACAGCACTGTTAAGAGGCCAAAGTCTAGTTCTAAGCAAAACCTCCAGAGACAAAAGCTGAACCTGTGGCCTTGGATTACATTGGATCCAACCTTGGCTTACACTGAGTCCCAAAAGCTGTGTGTGTGTGTAAGATCCACTACTGTGGCAGTGTCAAAGCCTGTGATCACAGCATATTTGTTTCAACAAGATAGGCAATAAATGATTAGGCAGGAAACTTTCCTCCTGAAGAGATAAGGTCCCAAGTTTCCTCCTCAGAGACCAGTGAGCGAAGCCATGGTGTGTGGAAAATGCCTGCCCAGCAAGATGATGAGTGACAGAACCATTTACACTGCCAGCCAGGACTCTGAGGGTGCACCACGCATACCACGCATGGTGATGACCATCTGTCCCTGGGAAGATCAGTCACGGTCAAGGCACAGTTTATTTTCAGCTCAGCCTGCAATAAATGATCATCCCAGGTTCCTGCATACTCCACCCCAGCTAGAAATGCCACGGAGCCCTCCTACCTGAAGCTGGGAATAGAAAAGCTCCTCCTACCTGTCCATTATGGCAGAACTGCAGGTGGCAAGGGGAGCGGTTCTCCTGTTAGGTTCTCTGTTGTTCCCTGGAGTCTGGTCTGATCCAAAGGTGGTGTGACAGTTCCCTTCAGTACTTGGTAGCTGTTACCGCTTCCTGTGGGTCACCAGACCTGGCGTACTGGAGGGCGGCCGCCGTGAATCATGAACAAAGAAACCAATGGTTTCAAGAGATGATTATCAATCGCCACCCACAGGCTGAGAACACACTAACGGGAGCCACTCTGAGAGCTGCAGGCCACTCCCACGCTCTTCTCCCTCTCTCCATGCTTGGCATTGAATGTAGGACCTTCGCACTGAGCCAAACCCCCAGCTCTTTTTTATTTTTTGTTTTGAAATGGGGTCTTCAGTACACCTCTAAGTTGCCCAGGCTGGGTTCAAACTTGCAATCCTCCTGCTTTGGCCTCCTGAGGTTTAAGTACTTTATGTTAGGTTTCACGCATCAAAGCCTCAGTGTCCACGGACAAGAGATTGCGACCTTCATACCAAGTGCCAAACAGTATCTCGTAAGAAGTCATTGTTTCTATAAATCCACACATCCATCATAAAAAGTACTGATCATAAAACTGAACATGTTAATATTGGTGTCCAAACCTCTGTGTAGACTTTTTGTTCTGATTACTTTGTACGACCCACCCACGACTTATTTTTAAGCTAGGAATGAAACACACGATGTTAATCCTTGTCTTCTAGAATAGATTTTCAAATATGTGACAGAATTCCTGGCATTTAAAGGTCCCCATCAGTTGGTGTATGAAAACTTACTAAAATCAAGACAGATTTAATTTATTTTGTGTCTTTCTGGTTAATCAATTTTTTTTAAACCAAAAAAAACCTTAAGTACATATCAGGTTTTCCACATTGATGTTTAGTGCTACATTCTTTACATTTTTCATTGGCTTTGAAACTCTCTGAAAAAGGACGCAGTCTGTCAAAAAAAAAATGGAGATACTAGACTTTCAGGTTACCTGCATCTACTGAAAGATTTCTGGGGACAATGGGGAGAAGGCATGCTCCTCTCTCCCTCCACCACTTAAAAACACTTTGTTAGAGTAGCAATAATCACTGTTGTCATCCAACCACAGTTTATCTCTCCTCACCTGTGGCAAGGAGACAGCAAGTACTACGCATTTTGTGGTATAAGCAATATTTAAGATAGTATGCTGCAAAATTCCTATTTTTATCATGCATATCATTCTACCTAGCTGTAGTTTTAATTTTAATTCTAATTGACACATAAGAATAGTATGTATTTATAGGCTGCAATGTAATATTCAATACAAGTCTATAACACGTAATTAAGAAATCAAGGTAACTAGAATTTTCAGCTCCTTAAACAGGTATCCTTTCTTCATGTTAGGAAATGTTTAATTGTTCTTTTCTCGCTCATATAAAATGTATGAGAAATTTAGTAAACTATGGTCAGTCTGCCATTCTGCAGAACCCCAGTCTTTGTCCTCCTGTCTAATTGCACTTTGGTATCCACTATCTGACTCCTTCTCTCTTCCACACCCGCTATCTTTCTAGTCTCTAGTGACCTCTATTTCTATGAACTAAACATTTTTAGCTTCCACGTATGAGCAAGAACACATAGCATTTTCTTTCTGTTCTTACTCTACTTAGTACAACATTCCTTGGTTCCATCCGTGTTGCTGCACTGTCAGGCCTCCGCTCCGCCCTGTGGCTGAAGAGTGTCCCACTGGAGCCAGGCCACCTAACTGTACAATGGCATCAGACAGAGGTAAAGATTTTCACCTTTCACTACCAGATACACTCTAAATCCCAAATAAGCTGGTTAACAACATGTACTATGACTTTTTCTCTTTTTTTTTCCAGGGATCAAACTCACAACCTCACACTTGCCAGGAAGGCTCTTACACTGCTGAGCCAAATCTCCGGCAGACTTTCTCTTTTAAGTGAATGTTTCATTATGTTTTACTTCATTTTCTGAGAAGCATTTTCTACTGAATATCACGAAGTGTATCTTGTTCATTCATTTTCATGATTTACCTCTTTCATTGCATAAATATAAACTTTCTTATTCACATGTTGATGAAATTTAGTTCTTGTAGTAATTTTATTTCAACAGAAATCCAACACAGAACATTGTAGATTATATCTCTTTGTGTATTGAGCAATAATTTGCACACTCTGTGTCCTATGCTATGCACATGCTCTAGCATAAAGTACTGTGAAGTTACTCTCTGTTGTGGTCTTTTAAATGATCTTGTCGCTAGCAGTGCATGAACTCAGGTTGCTATTGCTGCACATCCTCTCCGGTGCTTCATCTTATATGATATCAAACTCGGCAATGTACAGCAGATTAGCTGATTTCCATCTTGTGGGCACAAAATGTTGTCAGACATCATTTTATATCTTCATTGCTGCTAATATGTGCTTGCACAAGAGTTTGATATTGATGTCACTGCCTCTTTTCTGTTGGTTGGTTTGAATTTACTGTACTGACTTTAAATATTCTTTTAAAGTCCTCATCTGGGGCCACGATTTAGCTCAGTGGTATAAGCACCTACCTGGCAAGCACAACATTGTGAGTTCGATGCCTGGTACCACAAAAAAAAAAAAAGGCTCATCTGTTAATCTTGTGTACTTTGTATATCTTGTGAATATCATCTCCAAGTCTCTAAGTCTGAATAATGTCTTGTTAGAGTATCAAAATTGTTTTATAAAAAAAAACTTTTAAAATGTTAAAGTACAAGCATTTTTCTTTAATTTAAAATAATGTTTTTATTGTAATGCATATTGAAATGTGTATTGGTTCATATTTCACTGCTTTGCTGAAAAAGACTGCATTACATATAACATATGCCATTTAACCACTCAACTGTTGATGATTATTTGAGCTCTTTCCGTGTTTTGCAATTCAAAATAGTGAGCAAGGAAATCCACTTGGGACCCTTCTGTCTTGCTCCTGGACAGAAGCTTTCTTTCTTTTGATAAATATACTCTTCTCTTAACCTCCATTGTTCCTAAAATTCATTCTTCAATTTTAAAGAACACGAACTCTTACCGGACATCTGATAAGTTGGGAGTTTCTTTCCCCTATATCATTTGGAGGTCTTCCACCAAGATCACTGGATGGAGGTAAGAATTTGCTTTTGTTTCATAAACTCTACAATGGGACTCATTTAGATAACAAACTTTTAAGCTTCAATTTTTTTGTTATGTCATTGCCCATTGCTTATAATTGCTTGGGCTTTGTCACTTATATAGTTTTATTGAAATGGCAATAAATCTGAGTTAAAACATAGGAAAGTCATGATACTTCTTCAATGGGACATTATTCCTGTTTTGTTCTTGTATATGTCGCATTTGAACTAGTGACTAAATCTACCAATAGGCCAAGGATTTAGCTCAGCAGCATAAGTGCCTGCCTAGCAAGCACAAGGTCCTGAGTTTGATTCCCAGTACCAATAAATAAATAATTTACTGGTACTCCTTGCTTGACTTTATTTAGATGATAGCACTAGAGAGATTATCAGTAGAACACTCCTAGTAGACTTTAATATAAACTTATGTAAAACAGGTCTTCTTAAATAAAATAAATCTCAGACTTAGAAAACATGCCTGCCTATGTAATAAAATATGGCACTTCTTCCACCAGTTAAAAGACACTAGGTCAATGGCCATTCTTAAAACTTGGAGGAGAGGTTTCACTGGAACAGACTGACTCTGATCGTCCTCTGCACTCCAGAGGAAGTGTCAAGCCTGTTCTGATTTAGTTTCCTTCCTCTAATCTTTTCTGACTACTTTGTACTTTCCTTTTTAAAAGCATGTAAATTAGAAAAACTCTGGACTGTTCCAACCTTTTCCTCCTAGTAAGTTAAGCCCACAGAAAACGAGCATTTACTAACACCAAAGACAGGAAAATAATCTTAGATGAGGGATACATACCCCACCTCCAGGTCAGTAGAGACATAGGAATTTTGCCCATCTAGGAGAACACACATAAAAGCCATGTCCCAGCCTAATGTTCTGGGCAGGTTTTCCTCGGGCCACTGAACCTGAGACACAGTGGAAAGAACTGACTTCTGGGTGAAACCAGAAAGAGCTATTTCCAAAAGCACTGCACTTACAGGACCAAAACACATTTAGCCTAAGGGAGGTTCTCCAACCTTTCATTATGTATTTAGAAAATACTGCGATAATAAGTTATGGACTTTAAAACAGTTATTGCAAACTTATAAAGCACTAGGTAATGATCTTGCTCAGGTTTTCAACTCTCCCTTACAGAACTGTGACAAACAGTGGTTCCTCTACCAGCTAATTAAACGCTACTAGAACAGATACCACTCTTAAAGCAGAGGACAGGTTTCCCCAGCATCTCTATGGAGAATCCCCATTGAAGCCAATGGACAATGGAATGCTGACCAACCAGACAGCTGGATTCCTTTCTGGCAACTGACCTCGGGTTGTGTGGGCTAACAGGAACTGAGAGCAAGTGAGGGGTATTGGCCAGGGCTACTTTTTGGTGGATGCCCAAAGGTTCCTCAGTGGAAATCTGACTCCTGACCACAGAAATATCTCCACTTATCTATCATACTTATCTTCCTCTGCTAGTAAAGTAAAAATTCTCCCTAAGCTTTTCAGTTGATTTTAAGATCACTTACCCTACCCCCCACCAAAGATTAGGCTGAGATGGCTTACAACAACTCTTTACAGCAACTACTAGGGGAGTGATTTGCATTTGTGCCTTATATATGTTAATTAAGAATAGTCAGCTTTTTCTTTTATGTGTGCATAGAAGACAGATGTGCCTTTGCTAACATGCAAAATGTGATTACTAGATGATAAATGTAAGTTTAACCTGTGATTTAAATAAAACAACCTTGTCCTGTTGCTAGGAACGTTTGCCTAGGTGACTAGGTGGAGGACACAAGGGTCTAGAGACTTCTTTCCCTGGTGCATGGGGCAGCGCTCCTCCAGTCAATTGTTCTATCTATCTCTAGAGGTGAGCTCCTTTACAACCTAGCAGTGCTCTAACTACTTCCAACTCTCCTTTTGCCATATGCTCTCTTCCAACGAACAAAAACCAATAGTTTATTACAAAGTTATGCTCCCTGCTTTAAAGGTTCGTTTCTCAACTAAGACCAACTGTAATGGAAGCTTATAAATGTCCTACAGGAACAAGTTTATAAGCTCCTCAGGAAGATAAAATTGTGCACCAGTTTGAGGGTGGATATGTAGGTCAAATTTTGTCCTCTGCTCTCTCCAGATGGCATAGACCTGCCGTGGAGTGGAATTTACTCAAGGGATGCCTTGAGGATATAAAAATCAAATAGAAATAAAGAGGGGATGCCCAAATTGTTTCCTTTTACATTGCAGACATGAGTAGCTCAATGTCAAAGTCTCTTACTCCTTTGGAACGCATTGTTTTTTTAAAGCAAAACAAAGACAAAAGGATAGAAATGATACAAAATTTCAGATGTAGGAAATTTCAAAAAATAGGAAATAGTTAATATATTGCGTATTGTTATCTTAGAAGTAGTGGCTCAGGTTAAAAGAATTAGTCATAAAAATGATCAATCAAACAATGAAAGCACAAACTATAATTTTTGATGAACTAACAGAGATTAGTAGTATAGTTATCTATCACCTATACATATATATATATATATATGTATACCTATATACATACAATCTTTTCCCTTCTTTCTTTTCTCCTTTCTCCTATCCCAGCTCTTCTTTCCTTTTGAGCACTTTGGAGTGCATTCTTAAGCACTGAAAAAACGTTCAACCCTTACATATTGACAAACAGTCATTTGATATTTCTCTGCATGTGTGCGTGGCCTACCTACCCACTAGAGCCAAAATGGAATGCAGAGGGAAGTATTAATTATGATGCTATTTCACAACTAAAGGCATACTGTAAAAAAGAGGGAAAATAGTCAAAATTGTCTTATGCTCAGACTTTCTTTGCATTAGAAATACTCCTTCTTTTATGTTCAAGATGTAAAGGTGAGCTGCAGGGAAACCAGGCATCTCAGGTCCTTGAGGCATTCGCTATCCCAGAACCTGAGGCTGCTCCTCCCCACCTTTGGGAACCTGAAGACAAGACAGCCTCAATCAAAACCTCACCTTCCATTACTGAACCTAAGGTTTCCTCTACTTGTCCTTACAGTCTTGAGGATAGAGCTTCTAGAGCAGCTATAATCCAGGCTTTTACAGGAACATACCCATCCTTAGCTGAGTTTATGCAAGCTGCTCCTTTACAGGAAGTAAACGGACAATTTGGAACTTCCAGAATTCACATCACTTTTTCTCTGTGTCCTATAACAGATAAAGTTAGATCTCAGAAAATTTTCAGATGACCCTGATAAGTATATCGAGGTCCTTAGAGGACTTACTCAGCCCTATGAGCTAGACTGGAAAGATGTAATGTTGCTCTTAAATCAAACAATGACTTCTAGTGAGAGAAGGGCAGCATTACAAGCTGCTATTGCATTTGGAGATGAATATCGTATTGTTAATTTTAGAAGGCCAGACAATAGACAGCCAGGGGAACTACCAACTTCCTGAAAGTCCCTATCCAAGACCCTTACTGGCCTAGCAACCAGATGGGAGATTGAAACAGAAAACATTTCCAGACATGTGTTCTTGAAAGTCTAAGAATAAGAACTAAACCATTCAATTATTTTAAATTATCAGCTATTCAACAAGAAAAAAAGGAACACCCATTTGCCTTCTTAGATCATTTACAAGAGGCATTGATAAAACATACTTCACTAGATCCTGATTCGATAGAGAGACAGAATATTCTTAAAGATAAGTTTGTTATCCAGTCCTCTGATACTAGATAAAGTTAGAAAAGATGGCTTTGCTCCAGAGAGTTCACTTGATACTTTAGTAAAATTGCCTCCTCAATATTTTATACCTGTGATGAGGAGGAGGCCAGAGAGAAAAAACAACCAGGAGAAAGTGGCTGCCTTTGTTGCAGCATTAAAAGAAAAAAAACCTAAGTCTGACCCTCAGGGCTCCAAGAATATCTCAATGACTACACTCAACTGTTACCACCGCCACAAGCCAGGCCACCTTAAGAGGGACTGTCCTAAGAAGCCCCCTGGGACACGCCCTGAGTGAAAGGTGGCCACTGGACATCAGACTGCCCTCTGAGGGAAAGGCTCTGGAGCTCAGATCCATCCTATCAGTTTGTTCAGCAAGACTGAAGGCAAAATTAAAGAACAGCTGGGATAGGGGAAAAGAGAAATGGAAGAAAGGAAAAGATTGTATGTTTGTAGATACACATGTATAACTGTATGTTTGTACAAGTGTGCAAGATAGAAAACTATACTACTAATTCTCTGTTAGCTCATCAGAAAGGATAGTTGCCATTGTTTGTCTGATTGTTTTATGCCTAGATTTCATAACTTGAACAACCACTTCCAAGATAACAATATGTAATCTATTGACTAGTATTGATTTCTTACTGTTTTTTTTTTAAATTCTGCATTACTTCTATCTTTTTTTATGTTTTGCTTTTTTAAAATAAAATTTTAAAAAAAGAATGATAAAAAACCACTGAAGGGCCCCAGGGCACTCCTCTGCCCTCTCCTTCTGGTCAGATTGTCCTCTCCAGAGAACCCCAGGTAATCATGATTATCCAGGCAAAAGAAACCACCGTATTGCTGGACACTGGCACATGTCTCTCAGTCTTTCTTTTCAGTCCTGGCCTTCCTTCCAGCCATCATACCTCAGTGAAAGGAATCACTGGAAAGAAGGTAATTTGCTATTTTTCACAACTTTTAGGCTATAAGTAGGATGGTTTTCTTTTTTTACACATTCATTTTTGATTATGCCTGAAAGTCCAGTTCCCCTCTTAGGGAGGGATATTTTATCTTATTTAAATACTATAATATATATGCACTCAGGTCAGGTGTGCTGTCCTCCCCTCATGGGGACAGAAATAAATTCTGAAGTATGGGCAACTAAAAGTAAAATAGGTAGGGCAATAAGAGCTGCTCCAATACAGATACATCTCAGAGATTCTACTATTTTTCCTCACCAGAGACAATATCCTTTAAGGCCTGAAGTTAAGAAAGGATTACTGTCTATAATTGACAACCTAAGGACACAAGGTTTACTTGAGCTCTGTAACAGTCCATGCAATACTCCAGTCTGGGAATTCAAAAACCCAGTGGGGAATGGAGGTTAGTACAGGACCTTAGATTGATAATGAGGCTGTAGTGCCAATTCACCCAGTGGCACCTAACCCATACACACTCCTTTCTTAGATCCCGGAAGATGCCAGTTGGTTTCAATGTCAGATTTAAAAGCTGCCTTCTTTTGTATTCTTTTACATACAAGTTCTCAGTTTCCTTTTGCTTTTGAAAACCCTCATGACCAGGCCTCTCAATTGACATGAGCAGTACTTCCCCAAGGGTTCAGGGATAGTTCACATCTTTCTGGACAAGTGTTTTCCCATGACTTGGCACGTTGTGAGTTTTCCCAGGTCACTGTCTTACAATGTGTAGATGATAGATTGCTATATTCCCCCTCAAAAGAGCTCTGTAGCCAAGGCACTTGTGCTCTGCTAAATTTTCTAGCAGACAGAGGCTATAAGGTTTCTAAATCTAAAGCACAGCTTTGCAGTCTTGAGGTAAAATATTTAGGCCTCATTATATCCAAGGGAACTTGATGGCTAGGGAAAGAAAGAATTAAACCAATTCTTTCCTTCCCACAGCCCAAGACTCTATAACAGCTACGGGGATTCCTAGGGATTACAGGCTTTTGTTGCCTTTGAATAACAGGATATGAGGAGATTGCACGACCCCTCTATCAACTTATAAAAAAGGTCCAAAAGGCAGATGCCCACGTTTTAACCCAAACTGCATTCCAGAAGTTTAAAAGAGTGTTTCTAAATGCCCCAGCCCTGAGCCTACCCACAGGACATCATTTCAATTTATATGTCGATGAGAGGCAAGGCCTGGCCTTGGGAGTGCTTAGGCAGGATCGGGGAGCCTATAGGGTGTCTGAGCCATGTATCAGACATTGTAGTAATGGAATGGCCTTAATGATCCTGGACATAATTGAATTTTTTCTAACAATGCCACTGAAGCCTCTCTACAGGTACTAGTAGATAAAAGTACTTATTAAATAAAAGTAAGGGTCCTCTTCTGAGGACCAACAACCATAGATATCAAGATGACTTGAATATGTGATGAGTATATGTAGTTAACCCCCACTATAGGACATCTCAGGAGGAAGGATCCCTTATACTGGGAACAAAACAATCACTCCCATTCTCATTGGCCTAACTCCACTAAATACTTGAGAACGGTGTATACACATAATAACTTTTCAGGCAAAAGGTCGATTTTCAACGGACTTGTTTAATCACCCTAGAATTAGATGGGGAGCCCCAATGGCACTCATTGGTCTTGTGGGAACAATTTGTCGCCCTGGCTGCTCCCTGGATGGATAGGAAGATGCAAATTAGGATTTCGATGGTTACAAGGCAAGGTTGTCAATAATATCAACAAACCTGCAAATTTACCCCACCTATGACACTGATGGTACAGAAATGTGTTTCACTGGTATGATCACTTGGCCTCTACCATTATCCCTTCACTAGAGTTACAAGATGTCATGTAACATATGAAGGCCTTAATGAACTACACTCTGTGGGCCTTAAGTGACACCACAGCTGGTCTCTCTTTCCTAAATGAAGAAGCAAAATTAATGAGACAGGCCATCCTCCTAAATCAAATGGCATTAGATATTCTAACGGGCGGGGGGGTACTTGTGCTATTGTAAAAACTGAACATTGTGTGTAAATTTCTGCTCCTTCTGCTAATGTATCAATAGCTGTTCATGATATAAAATGACAAATCAATGACATGTCAGACTAAAATTCCCTGGACCTTATCCTTATCCTCCTGATGAGAAGTCATTACTAGTTCCTTTCTTTCCAGGCTTGGCTCTTTCTGTTAGTTTTATCCCATTTTTCCCTTCTTTCTTTTTGACTTCTCTCCACTCCTCAGGCTAAGATTCCATTCATTCCTCAGTTAGTTCACATTTTCTCTTTGATGTAATTAGATATTCACAATGGCATGCTCCTGCCCACCATCTCCTGCATGATTTTGTTTCTCCTTTGTGTCTTTGCTTCAGCATTTTCTTAATTAGTAAAACCAGAAGATCAATTGTCAGAGGTATATAAATATACAAACTGTATTTATTTATTTCCCATTTTCATTTTCAGACTTCCAAGAGACATATTTATGATAATATTTTGAACTCAAACTGGAATAGGTACTCTGCTATTAATTTCATGTATATAACCTCAAATTCCAAACATTGACATTCATTTAAGAAAATTAAAGAAACAAAAGATCATAGAGGTTTTATTATTTTCCATGCTGCAGATACCATCATGGATGTGCTAGACCATTACCCAGATGTTCACTACTCTCATTTTATCTTTCTGTCCCCTTCCACTCTGAAAATTCCCACATAGCTCATGAACTCAAGCCAAGTGCTCTGCAGAGATGCCTGTGTGTTTAGAGGTGAGAGCATGGAGGGTCAGCAAAAAGAAGAAAGTTGGAGACATGCACTCTAGAAGGAATATTGTCACCTCCATCCCAGCAGACTGTAGAATTCAGTCCCCCAACTCACCTCTAAGTCATCCTTTTCAGTGAAAACTGAAATCATTTTGTACTTTTCTAGTAAGCCATTTGCCCATTTTCTCCACTCATTTATTTGTGTAATCCTTTATTCATATTACTATGCCCTCACAGACATTGATTTTTTGTACTTGATTTATAATTCAGTACTATTCTATCTATATTATTGCTCAAAATATGCTTGCTTTAATCACTGAAAGTTCTATCAGTGGGCTCCCCATTACCATACTCTTGGCTTTACATTTCTTTCTAATCACTTCCATATTTTATGGCACAATTCTGCAGTCAATGCTACCCAAGGAAATCACAGATTCAGTGTAATCCATGTAAGATTCAATATGTTCCATTTTAAAATTTCAACCTTTCATGCAGTCATATGAAAATTAATATGAAAATTCTTCACTGAATTGCAAGAGACCTTATATAGCAAAATGAATCTTGTGAAAGAATATAGATTTCACAATTCATGATTCAAAAACTTACCTAACAAAATGCTATGATAATCAAAACTGTGTAATGACATGGAGATAACCATGAAGGATGAGGGAATAGAATGAATGACCACAAATAAATGTCCATATACATGGTTGCTATGGCGTGGCTAAGGTTTGTCCTCCAACAGTTTATGTGCTTGAAGCTTGGTCCCCAATGTGCTGCTATCAGGAAGGGGTGGAACAGCTAAGAGGAGAGGCCTGGTGTGCATTGTTTCAGTCACTGAAGCTTTACCTTCAGAGGACAGTAGCGTTCATTTTACAGAATGAGCTACATCTGGAAGAATGGCTCGCAATGAAAAGAGCAGGACCAACCCCTGCCTGCCCCTTGGGTTCTTGTCTCACCACATGCTCCCTCCCTTCTGCTGCCCCACTTTCTCTTTCTCTCCTGTGCTGTGTTATAGTATAGCCACGGGAGTCCCTGCTTGAAGATAAATGGATGGTGCTATCCAATCTTGGACTTCCGGACTCCAAACCTTTCTTTATAAAATACTCAGCATTGAGTAGTTTGTTATAACCATCAACAGATGCACTGAAATTATTTTTAACAAAAACAGCATGACCATTCAGTGGAGAGAGAACACTCTCTTCAACAAAAGTGTTGAAAAGACTGGTTATTCATGTTTTTGTAAATGAAGTCAATCTTATCCTACAAGAGAGCTACTAAATTAAATAGAAATGGATGAACAACACAAATAAAATAGAAGAAACTATAAAACTTAGAATAAAATTTACAAGAAGTTTTATAAGGTTGGATTAGGAAGTTTTTTGGACAAAAGCATGGATGACAAAAGGCAAAGGTAGATAAACTGTACTTCACCAAATTTACAATCTTTTGTGCATCACAGGATATGTTTGACAAAGTAAAAAACAAAGTAAAAGGAGAAAATATGTGCAAATCATATATCTGAGAGATAAATACTCAGAAAACTTCTTCAACTCAGCAGCAAAATCACAAATGGCTTGACTGAGAAAGAAAGAATTTGAATATGCATTTGTCCAAGAAAGTACAAATAACAAGGACCTAAAAAGACGCTCATTCATACAAGTCACTGGAAAAGAAAATCAAATGAGATACTACTTTACACCCATAAAGATTGCAATTCTAAAATAAATAAATGAATAAACAAATAAATTTCAGGATGTGGAGACACTGTAACACTTTCTCATTGCTAGGGAGACGCTAAGATGATGCGGCTAATGTACAAAAACCATGTGGTAGTTCCTCAAAACTTAAACATAAAATTATCATTTAATAACTTATGTAAAGGAGAAGTCATGGTAGCAACAGGGAATTGTGGTTAAGAACCGAGAATTGTGAGACAGAGGGGTTGTGGCAGAAACACCAGAAAATGACGTGAAGGGGGATTGTGGCAACAACCAGGAACTGTGAAAGACGATATAGAATTGTGAGAAAGAGGGGCTGTGGCAGCACCAAGGAATGGCAAGGAAGCACAGAGAACCCTGGGAAAGAGGGATGGCGGCAGCCACAGGGAGTTGTAGTTAACAGTAGAGAATTGTTAAAAGAAGGGATTACTGAAGTAACAAGGAATTGTAGAAGTCAACATAGTGTTGTGAGAGGGAGGGATTGAGGCAGCTACAAAATAAACGGTGGGAGACAATACTGAATTGTGGGAAGAAGAGTTTGTGGCAGCTACAGGGAATTGTGATGAAGAACAGAGAATTATGGGAAGGGTGGGTTGTGGCAAAAGCAAGGAATTGTGGGACATGATATAGAATTATGGGAAGGAGGGATTGTAATAGCAACAAGGAATTATTGTTAACAACAGATAATTATGGCAAGGAGTTTTGGCAGCAACGAGTAATTGTGGTTTAGGACTGAGAACTTTGACAGGAAAGGTTGTGATGGCAACAATGAATGGTGGTTAAGAACAGAGAATTGTGGAAATTAGGCATCATGGCACCAAAACAGAATTGTAGTTAGCAACACAGAATTGTGGGAAGTAGGTGTTGTGTCAGCAACAAGGAATTGTGGTTAAAAATGGAGAATTGTGGGAAAGAATTATGGATGATGACAGAGAATTGTTTGAAGGAGGGTTTGTTGCAGCCACAAGGAATTGTGGGGGGAAAAGTAGAATTTTGGGAAGGAGAGATTATGCCAGCAGAAAAAAAATTTTAAGTGAAGAGAATTTTGTGAAAGTGGAATTGCATCAGAAAAAAGAATTGTAGGAGGCAACAGAGCATTATGGGAAAGAACAATTGATATAAAAGGATTACCATTATCAAGTAATTCCACTTCTGAATATATATCCAAAAAAATTAAAAATAGGAACTCAAACAGATATTTGTATGCTTATGTTTTAATAGCATTATTCAAAGTAACCATAAGAGCACAAGCAAACCAAGTGCCCATGGGCGGAAGAATGGGTAGGCAAACTGTGGTGCACAAATACAATTAAATATTATCTAGCCTTTAAAAGGAACAAAATATTACATATGTTAGAATCAAGATACTTCTATAAAGCACTAGCTTATACAAAATCTGATATATATTATACCTTTTCTTAGGTTATATATGTATTTTACTGATTTAATTTTATTTATATACTTTATTTAATTTATACTTGTGCCAGATTCTAGATTCCTTTTCCTTGCTTTTTACTCTTGCTACTGTGTTGAACATTAAAAATGTATTAGCTGCTCTGTTTCTATTTGCTCTGCACTTACACTTTCCATTAATATTTTCTAGTGTTTACTATATCAATTTAAAATGCATGTTTCTGTCTAAAAACATCAATATATTATTAATTTTAATGTGCATGCCGGCGTGTTGGTGCACATCTTTAATCTCAGCACTCAGGAGGCTGAGGCAGGAGGATCGTTGTGAGTTCAAGACCATCTTGGGCTACAAAGTGAGTTCAAGGCCGGCCTGAACTACATAGTGAAACCCTGTCTCAAAAAATAGGGCCGGGGATTTAGCTCAGTGGCCTAAGTGCCTGTCTGCCAGGTGTGAGATTGTGAGTTTGATCCCCGGTACCAAAAAGAAAAAAAAATTAATGTATATATGCAATATAAATAAATTTATTGTCTTCATGTATATCGGACGATATGGGATTAGAGAGAGAGAAGAAAGAGAGCAGAAAGAAAGAATTTTATTTTCTCCCAAAGAAGACCTAATTTCCTTGCTGGCCAGATTTGGGGGCTAAGGGATAACCCAGCCAGGATTTGAGGCTCTTTGTCTTATTTGGTAAGGTTCCACTTACATAACTATTCATGGCGTTTAGGTCTGGGTCTCATCTGAAACCCTGTATGTGCATCTTCCCTAAGACTTCTTTCCCAGGTGGGTTTTTTAAATTCCATTTCTCATAACCTCTGCCTGGCTAGACTTACAAAACTTTTACTTTTCAGGTGTTTTGTGTCGGGGACCACAAATTATAAATTGAGTCTAGAGGACGTCCAATGCCATCCTTGTCTTGCCCTTTGAGCCAGATTGAAATGAGGAAATCCCCTGGAATGCGGAAGCTCCCCGCTGTCTCCTGGTCAGATCTGAAGCCCTGTAACTAGAGCTGTGGCGCTCGAGGCCGGGATAAGACCTGCCGAAGATGACAGGATCTTCAAAGCAAGGGTAGCTGCAGTGGTAAAAAGTTTCACCTGGGGAAACTGCAGATTCCTTATTGCTCTTGTCTCATCCTCTCAGGACTGCTTTGTGCCCTGTTTCACAAGCCTTGCCTGGCTAGCCGCTTACCCAGCACATCCAGCTGTGGCCCCCTCACCCTTTTCTTCAGTGTGGATGTGGTCGACACAGACCGAGGTTCTGCCTGCCTGGGGCCTTTCATTTCCCCTGAACAACTGGCCATCCCAGATCCCCGCTGCGCCGCCATTCCGTCTCTTGCCCGTTCTTTTCGCCATGTGCCTTAACACCCTGTGAGAGACTGGGGTCCACTGCAGGGATCCCCGAGAGTTTGTTCTCCAAATGTTAGCCATTTGCTCTGCAGAGCATCAGAGTGTGGCAAGTAACTTCAGGATAAAAGCAGTCAAGGGCCCGGCTCAGTCCTTTTCCTTCTCATTTTCTTTCTCATTTCCTAAGTTTTCCAAGCTTTTAAATTTTGTCTCTCCAGTTCTACAAGATGACTGAGAGTTCCCTTGACTTTGCATCATGGAGCAGGGGTGTCTTCCAAAATAAAAACAGATTCCGAGATTCCTGGCTTCATACTGTTTCTGCAGTGAAGGAAAACCATGTCTTATTTCTGGTTCTCTCTGTTTTTGGTTTTGGGGCACCTCTCGCTTTGATCGGTGACTCCTCAAGGTCAGTGAGATATCCTGTTCCCTCGCCCCTCACTGTCTGTGAAGTCACGAACAGCCCGAGAACACATTCTCCCCGGGATGACTGTCATGTAATGTTAAAAGACATCTCCACTTCTCTGCGTGCCTTTTTAAAAATGCATATTCATTGATTTTCTACTTCACTTTGCAGGATGATTCTAGACTATAATTTTTTTTTAGGATTTTGAAGATTTATATAATACAATTCATACACATGAACATGAAACTTTGCACTTGCAAACAAAGATTAAGACTTCTATTAAACTCTTCATATTTTTTAAAAAACTATATGCATACACAAGATAGCCAAGAGAACTGTAATATTCAATCTATCATTCATTGAAAGAAACATTTAGTGCTTACATCATTTGATCAATTCTGCATGCCTATATCTGGCAGTCCAAGCAACTATTTCAAAGACAACAACATGCAATGCAACAACCATTGTTAATTTCCTATCACCTTGTTTCAAAATTCTGTATCATTTTTATTGGATATTTTGTCTGTAAATTTTTTTTAATTTCATAGAAATTGATTAGGTATCTATATCTTCAAAGTGTTTAAAATAGGTCAGTAGTTAATAAATTCTTTAATAGCCAACCTGTTAGACTGTGACAATTTAATAAATACCACATAAATTCCAGAATGGGAATGAAATAACCAGGAAATCAGGAGAACTGGTTTGCTAATTGCTTACATTTGGATTTGTGTTAGATTTCTCATTCATGTCTCCAAGAGGCCTCAGAGGTAAATACTATATTTTTAATGTAGGAAAGCTGAGCATATCATAGGAACAGTCCTTTAGAATAACAATTGCATCTTATCTTTTCCCAAATGTTAGCGCTCTACCTACTGTTCTATTTAAGAATTGACACTTACTTAATCACAGAACATAGTAGGAACATTCCGCTGTACTACAGCAGAGTATGAGAGAGCCTAAGAGCTTGTGTCATGTCTCCAAGTACTCAGGATATCCCGAGAACTGAGGATCTCTGTTCCCAGCTCTAGTTAAGCCAGAAGGTTTTAGTCCAATTATGGCATGTCACGCAGCAGGGCAAGAAAGGGACCGCAAATGCAATACCTCACTCTGAAATACTGTATCAATGTAAACCTCTTCATTCCCATGGCCAAGTGCCTGCTATAGAAGTGTCAACCACTGAGTCACTGCTTCTCCCCTCTAAAACACCTCCATGAGGCCCTAAATACCCATAAGCATTTCTGGTCTACAGTGAATAAGATGTTAAATGTCCTCTCAGAGAGCACATGCTAGAAACACTGCAGAAGCCAAAAGCATCCTGTGATTTCTGGCCTGGGCCCCAGAAACTTCGCCTCTGCTGTCTGGCTCCTTTCTGGATAAACAAACTACAGCCCACACAGCCAGCTGCCTGCCAACTGCACCAGCCGCCCCAGGTCACCCTGCGAGGCTTTGTGTGTCTGGGAGGTTGAGCACCACACACACTGAATACCAACTGCATTGACCACACACCTGCTGCATACCTGCAGCCCTGGTTACTGGTCTCAGGCCCCTGTTTGTGCTCCAGAAGGTTGTGTATGATTTACACAACAACAGCTTTAACCAATCCCACAAACTTCTCTTCATGCAGGCAGTTAAACTGTACTTTCTCAAGTGCAGTCTGCACCTCTTCCAAGTTTGTCTCCATTGAGGACAAGCTGAGCCCTCAGATTCACACAGAGTTTCTCTATATATAGGGCTGGTTTTGATCAGTCTTTTATTGTTGTTAATTATTCATGATCGTAAAGGTACCTGAGCCAGCCTACTGTGTGTTCTATGATCAGACTCAGATTGCTAAGGACAGTAATGTGACCAGCTGGCTTAAACTGATCCCACCAAAAGAAATTCTTCCTGGATGAAAGAACTCTAGCAGGAAAAAATACTTATTATAACTTAACATACTAGTGATTACTTTTCACATATTTTTTAGACTACAAGGAGAAATAATCATCTTCCATACTATGAATGAAGAAAGGAAAAGAAAGAAAGCCAAAACCTGCCTAGGAAGCATGCGACTACACACCTTATCACATTATGGCTGAGAAGGCAAGATAGACAAGCATGATAAAGTTGTTCTTCAGAGCACTTCCTGTTTCTGCTGTAATCTACAAGGCCACATTTTCCCACACAGGAAATCATACTATTTTCAACACCGTCACCAGGAAACATATGGAACCAACATTTCACAAGATGAAAGGTTTTTTATTTTGTAAGTGTGTTTACTGCCACACAATGGCTGGGCCAGACACTCTCTGTAGGATGACAGACCCACAAATACAGTTGGACACTGTAACCATGACCCAAAACAGAGTCTACCTCGAGTTCATTGTGGTTCTTCTCCACGTCAGCAGTGGAGAGTCACCCCTGGGGACAGGCATCTGCTTCCTCCCAACAGCCTGTGCAGTCTAAACCACCACCCTCTTCCCTGGGAAGGAGAATATTACCTTAACCAATCCATAGACAGAAGTGGATGGACATAGAGGGAAACACTAAGCATTTAACAAAGCTATCTGAAGTATATCTGTCGGATATTAAATATATCTGTTTGATAGTAGAATTCCAATGCTAGAGGTATTTTTGTCAAATACTTAGATCTTAGCTCTTCTGGTCATATATAAGAAGAGCCTATGCATCAAACACTTTCAGACAGATTTCTCTCACTCATCAGATTTGTAAAATACAAACAGAAACTATTGATTACTGTATGGTCACACAGCATGGCACCCAGCCTCTGATACACTGCTGAGACAAAGCGTATACAAAAGGTAAGTGATATTCAGTGCTTTTATAAAAATACTTTGGTATCATTGACCCTGACAGAGTCTTGAAGACCCACAGATTTCCCTGAACCAATTTTTTCTATATTATTCTTAGAGACAAGCTATTTATTGAACCTAGAAGTGAGGAAACCTGCCTGAAAAGTTAATTTTTCATTTCACTGTGAGGAAAACAGCTATTTTGAATGAAGAAATTAAATCTGGGTAAACAAGTGAGTGTCAAAGAACTAGTGAACCTTCCTATTCAGATGTACTACGCAGTAGTGTATTTCTTTCAATGCTGTTTTTATCATTCCAACTCTTATAACTGTGATTTCTCAAATGTACTCCACACATAATCGTAAAATGTTAATAAGCAGGGAAACTGTAATAAGATGCATTATTTGGGAACTCTCTGTACTTTCTATGTAATTTTGCTATAAACCTAAAAGTACCCTAAAAGTTTTTTCAAAAAGTACCTTAAAAGTTTTTTTAAAAAACCCAAATATTCACAGATGATCACATCCAAGTATATCCATGCCAATACAAGATTTTCAATGTATTAATGATAATTTGAAATGATATTAAGAATTGTACAGTTTACAGTAGCATCTAAAATGTAAAGCAGGTAAATGTTGAACGGCAGGTGTGAGACCTCCGCACACGCTCCCACACATCATCATCATCATCATCATCGTCGCCCACCGGGGACCTTCTCTGTCCTTCTCAGGTAGAGGGTGAGTGGGTTTAAGGCCCAGGCGATTTCTGCTCTCTCCAGGACCTCACTGACAGCTTAAGGTTCTCTTCTTCAGATTTTCACATATGACCTCTACTAACTCATGTGGATCATACTGTAATGAAAACTATTTGAGCAACAGGATAAAGTGGAACCAGCAGGTGGGGCGAAAGCCTCATAACTGTAATGGTGTGCCTTTTATTGAATGTGACTTTGTGCTGAATCCCTCATCTGTGAATAGGGAAGATGTAGCTTTCTCATTGTTGTTACAAAATACCTGGTACCCACAATTTAAAGGAGGAGAGATTTAATTTTGCTTGTGGTTTTCAGAAAATTTAGTCCATGATCAGTTGGCTCCAAGATAGAAATAGCGTAATGGAAGGGCACAATGGAGGAAAAGATGTTCAACGCATGACAGCCAGGAAGCCGAGAGAGAGAGGAGCTAGTGCCAAGAATACGCACTCCCATGTCACACCTCCATCCAGGACCCAGCTCGAAAAACACATTCAGCTACGGACTCACCAACAGATGAGTCCAGTCCTGGGTATGGTGCTACCGTGATCCAACCACCCACAACACACGTGAGAGTTTGAGATGACACTTTAGATCTAAACCATATCAGATGTCATAGTGTTTGTCTCACAGCACTAAGGGAGACTGAAGAGAAAACACATGTTTGAACCCATTTATAAAGATGGTAATGATGATGATAAAGAAGAAGGAGGAGGAGGAGAAAGAGGTAAAGGAGAAGGAAAAATAATGATCATATTTTAGTTGAGAAGGAGGAAATGACATATGAGCCAAAATATACATGTGAAATGTTCACTGAGTATTCTCTCTCTAGGTACCCTTCCAAGTGTTTTACATTTATTAACTACATAATTTCTCACAATGATTTTAGGCTCCATTATGCTCACTTCACAGGAAAAAATGCAAACATATCAAACACAAGGGGAATCTGCTCATCTGCTTCATTCTCCTCTACTTAGCGTAACATGGAGTAACACTATTTTGTTTCCAATTTGGCATATGAGTATTTATCTAATTTTTCATAGTATACAAATCACAAGCAGAAAGGGTCCCTTTAACCTATTTGATCTTTGTTTGTTTTGAAGAAAAAAAGAATAAAAACAATGATGCAGAATTCCAAAACAAGATGATAGGAGATTACAATGGTTAATACATTGCATATTGTTATCTTCAAGGTAGCTGCTCAGATTATGAGATGCAGACATGAAAACTGATCACACAGCATAAGTACAAACCGTTCTTTTAGATGAATTGAGATTAGCAGTGTAACTGTCTTACCTTTTCTTATTTTTTTCCTTTCCCTTTTTCCTTCTTACTTTTCTCCTTTCCCCCATCCCAGTTGTTCTTTCCCTTTGAGCAGTTTCTTCCCCTTTCACTTTCACAATACCTATTGTACCTTTTGGATCTTATTTATTCTTTCAACTTCTCACACTTAAGAGTATGGCCTCAAGTTGCATCTATTTACCTATAAAATCTTCGAGTTTATTCTTCTTCATAGCTGAGTATTACTCTACAGTATAAAAATACCAAATCTTTTTTATCCATTTCATGGTTGATGGGCATTTGGGTTGTTTCCAAGATTTATCTAGTACAAATTGTGCTACTATAAACATGGGTACACATATATCACTGTGGTATGATGCTTTTAATTATTCCGGGAAAATACCCAGAGTAGGAATAGCTGGGTCAAAGGGGATCTCTAATCCCAGCTTTTTGAGGAACCTCCAGACTGATTTCCACAGTGGTTGTACCAGTCTACACTCACACCAACAGTGGAGAAGAGTTCCTTTTGCCCCACAGCCCCTCCAGCATTTATTATTGACTGATTTCTTAAAGATAGCTATTCTTTCTGGAGTGAGATGCTGGAAACTTTGTTAATATTTTTTCCTGTGTTTAAGTGCTTCCTCAAATGTCACAAATGACTAACTTATTCTAAGATCCTATCATCTTTCATTTGAGTTTAATAACTCTCCCAAATAATAGGCATGTGCATTGAGTTCCAAAATTCAATTTAAAAATGCTTTTAACCAGTGGTTTGAATGCTACTTTCTCATCACCTGAAGCAGGCCTGGGAGAAGTTAGGAAGCAAACTCTTCGGGACAGCTGGTGGAAATCCCTGGGCATTCCTGGCTATGCTCCGTGCACAGTGACCCGCTTTTCTCGCACTGTAGGTGAAGTTTGCTGATGTGGTAGGAAGTCAGCTTCAGGATTTTATCAGACACATTCTAGCAATACAAAGAAGCAATACCTCTATTCCTCATTTTCATTTTCCTGCAAATGTCCTGTCACACACAGTAATATCAAAAGAGCAAGTGAAAACTTTTAAAAACCTATTCTTCACTGTCATGGTCATCCACTGGAAAAGTGAAAAAATATGCCAAATTTCCAAAGGAAAATGATACAATAATCTACTCCTCTCTCAAATTTAGAATTTAAAACTGGGTTCAAGATCAGTGCCAGGATTTTGAAAATTGCAGCTGCAGGGAAGATGAACAAATTGAAAGTGAGGACTCCACTGTCTCGGGGGCCGCGTCTGCACTCTGTGCCCCAGCCCAGTCCTCTCCCCTTGTGCATCGTTGTCTCAGCAGAGGCCTGCAGTGAGTAGAAGCTGTGCCTCCTGGCCCCCCTCAGAAAGGACTGACTGCCCAGCAGGGAGAGGTTGAGAGAGGCATCAACGCATCAAAACTCCAAAGCAACCATATCCATGGACTGAGGGAGACGGGAGTGTTCTGGCTTGGCCATTTCTGCCCAGTAATCGTCACCCTGGAGTCCTCTTCCTTGTTAGCCAAAGCTTCTTAGGTCTCTCATTCCACACATCAGTGCCTATTTCTTCCATGAAGACATCCAGGAGGATTCGACACTCAAAGTTTGGAATTCCAAGGCAGTTTTTTTTCTGCACACTGAAACCTGCCCTGCATTTACTGTTTCATGCCTTTGAGAGTCTTTCATACTGTAAGTCTCTTATGTATGACTTTTAGAAACCCTTGGAAGCTGCACAGAGGGCTGGCACATATGAACATGCAATGACTGCCTAAGAAATTAATGAGGTAATCATTTAATTTTAGAGGTAAACAGAGTGATATAGTAACAGACATGCTTGTCAGATTAAAGAGTCTATGTGGCAGTAAAAGGAAGTATTCTCTTAATAAAGATGTGGAAGAGATTGTCTCTCGAGAAGGACCAACCTCCCTAACACACTGGTTTTGCAATTCGAGCCCCTTGAACTGTGCAACCATACATTTCGGTTCTTCAAGACACCCGTTTTGGGGTGGCTTGTTTCTGCCATCCTAGGAAACTAACACATGGCAGGACTTTCTGAATACTCTCCCCGGTGTCCTGTGGGCTTTTCCAGTCTCCCCGTGATGACAGCCTGCATTCTTAGCTCTCTCTCTGAAGCTGAGTGCTGTTGTGTCAATTCTTTTCTTCTCATTCATGCACTCAACAGTGTTTGGCCAAATACTTGAGGCCACCAGGGGAAAATCCCCACAGATGGGAAGATACCTAGAAGGGAAATAGCTGGGTCAAATGGAATTTCTACCTTAAGTTTACTGAGGAATCTTCACACTGATTTCTATAGTGGTTGTACTAGTTTATATTCTTACCAGTAGTGTAGTATTCCTTTATTCTCTTATTATTTTGCTATGAATTCCCATAATCAACTCCTTCTAATATACCTTTATCATCTATCTATCTATCTGTCTACCTATCATCCCTTATTCATTCTGTCTCTGGAAAGCCCTTACCAACGTAGGTCTACAAAGAGAGACCTCTTTCTCAACTTCAAATAGCAAAGCAAATAAAGTAGGGTTAGGACTAAACAGCAAAAGGTACCTTATAGTCAAGTTTCTTTTCAATTTTAACACCATTTATTTGTTGTAAAGGAATGGCTTGCGATTGTTCCCACAATCTGTTTTCGATCTCAAGTCGGTTATAGATTGTGCTATTGAGAAAGTGTTCATAAAGAGAACTTTGGAAATTTCTTAGTCCTTGGCATCATTTAATTGATGCTTTATCAGTCTCTCAACCTCATATGCAAACACAAACAAGAAATCAAGTTGCACACGTTCAGTTTATTGTACAAATGCTAGTAGTTGAGGAAGCACAAGAGGATCACAAGTGCGCTGATCATTAACCATACTTCATTATGGGCTGGAGTGGTGATACAGTAAGAAATTAAGGTTGGATACACAGGTAGCCTATTAAGCGGCACATGAAGAAGATGACCTTTAAGTTGAAAGTTAGATAATTTGGGGCAATGAAAGTCTGAAAAGCTTTTGGCACTTCAGGAGGCTGAAGCAAGAGGATTACAAGTTCAAGCCAAGCCTGGGCAGTTTAGCATCTTAGTGAGACCCCTCCTCAAAAGGAAAACTACAAAGGGCTGAGGATATAGCTCAGTGTCAAGGCCCTAGGTTCAGTTTCCAGTAACAAAAAAGGAAAAAAAGTGTGAAAAGCATGCCAGCAGGGTTCTGTGTACACCGGAGGTAGGTGTGTGGGGTAAATGACAGCACGTTAACTAATGTCCCCAAACTGTTTTTAGCTTCCCCCGCACTTTTCTACTTAAGCTAAAAACACAAATTACTTCCTTCTTGTTTTAAACAAGAAAACAACAGCCACAAAATCATTTCGTTTATGATCTTCTATGCAAAACCCTCTACCCTATTGCCCACCATCTCCCCGTGTCTCTCTCCCTCGAAAGCTCTTTGCGAATGTCTTGTTGATCTGCCCGTGAGAGGAGGCCATGGAGACCCCCTCGGTGGTATCTGCATGCGTCCCGCCTGCTGTTTCCTCTGTGTCCCCAGAGAGGATTTGTGGCTGTGGACCTCCGTCCTGACCGCGCCCACTTTCACCACTGGGAGCGCTGTTTTCTCTTCCTTCAACTGTATTCCACCTTGGGCTTACCGCTCGCCACTGTTTTGCAAGGTACTTTTCTGACTAATTCTTGTGCCTTTTAGATCTCATCCTTGCTTTTCCCCTCTGAGTCTAGGCATGTGAAATTTAACCTGGCTTTACTTCTATCTCAAAATAATTCTTTAGAGGGTTAGCTTGCTTCCTTATTTTTTTAAAGTTTTAACAGTATATGTTTATTAGATATATTAAGTATATTCCTCATGGGGAACTGGTACAGACACATATCATATTTTGATCTTTTTTATTTCACCTGACACTCTCCTTCCTCCTACTCCCACCCATTGCCAGATCCTGTTCAATAACGATGTCCCTTATCATGACCCCGAGCCTGCGTCATCAAACGGTGTCATTACCAGAAATCTGTGCCGACTGCCGTCATGCCCTCTCCAATTTCATTTCCCCTTTCTCCTCAAAATGCAAATCTAAAGCTGAGCTTCATTTAGGTCCAGCTGTACTATTTCTCCATCACTCATGTTTCTGAATATCTACCATTTTTTTCAACACTACTAAGGGTTCTCCTTTGACCTTAGACTCAAACACTTTGTATTTGTCAAAAAATTAGTTGTCTAACTCTATCTTGTAATTTTATCCTGTTAATAAGACCTACTACTCTTTTCATGCATGTTTTAGATATGACCGTTTCTCTCCATTCCCACTGAATTAATTGCCACTAGGGTTGTCATTAATTTATTTATCTTTTATGCCTAAATAATGTCTCATTAAGTGAACACTGCATTTAAAGTGTCTCTGCTTTCACCTGTCTATTCACCCGACATGGAGTAACTGAATAAAACTCCCATCTCGCCTGTTCACCAATCTGCAAACACTATTGAACAATACTAGATCAGTAAAAGCCCTTTACACTGGGCAATCTAAAGATTTTTATAAAACTTTTTGCCTCACAAAAAAACACATTGTGATTAGGAGACATAGGTATTTGCATATAGAACACCATGCATCCTGTAAGTTACTATGTGTGGAGGGTATAGGCATGTGCAGGGTGTGGGTATCACACCCCCCAGGTAGCTATGGGAGCCCTGAAAAGAACTAAGAAATGGAAATCATCAAATGGTCAAATTTAGCTCATCCCTAGCCTCCTTGTTTTTCCTATCCGCGCAGTTACAGACACACAGTAAAACTCATTTACTCCATGCTGACTTCCCAGAGGAATGGGCCTAAGATCATAAAAGAAAACAAGAAAAAGCAGAGTCTGTCATATCTACAAATGGGGGGAAGGGACACGCAGGCAATCAGAAGCAATGAAACAGGTAAGGGAGAGGGAGGCAACGAAACAGGAGTGGGGATATGTGATGTCCACGCACCAACTCCCCACAAGGAACGTGATCATTATGTACTGAAAACATGGACTAGCAAACAAAAATTAAAAAAAAAAAAGAAGCAAACAACATATTGACATCCAGAGAAGAAATCTAATTCAAAATCGATAGATCATACAGAGAACAGAAATTTCCCCAGTAGCCTCAGGAGCAGATTTTGGCTTTTGGATACTTTACTAGGACTCAGAATATCCTGGACACATGATTCTTATGACTCCACACGAGGTGTTTCCCCTTTGTCTTCCAACTCACTGTAAATTGGTGAATAAATGTTTAATTCTTCATAGAGACGATCATCTGGAAGCTAGAGAGAAAAGGTCATCATCCTGTGTCAATCACCAAGCACTTGTTCAAGAGGCGTGTCTCCTTTCTTTTCCATTCTGACACACTTGCTCTTTAATTATTCCCTCTATGTCTAGAAAACTAAGCCAGATTGGCTGGCCAACTGGGCCCCCAAAACATCACATCAGGTGGTAACAGGCTGGTAAGATTATTCTGCACCTGAGCTTTGGTGCACCTGCTGTCTTACTCATCTTTGGAGTAAAGTGGTCAACAAGGGTGGATGTGGAGTGTCAGGAAAGTAGGCAGAGACTGTGTGCTTTGTCTGTTGGGTTGGAGTGCTGGGGGGCGCACCCTGATGATTCTCACCAAAGATACAGTGGGTGGGTGAGTGAGTGGAAACGCAGCTTGCCTCATGAATTACAAGTAAGGAAAACTTGAGGGTTTGGAGCAATAGAAAGGAACGATGAGAAAAAGGAGGGAGATGGGAAGAAGTATAAGAAGCTTCACTGGGGCAACAACTAAAGCCAGAAGCCTGAAGGTCCTTCTGCGTACACATCTCCTGTTTAGCACTCCTGAAGGCAACCACATATTCTAAAGCTGTAAAATCCTCTCTCCTAACCCTCAGCAGAGTGTGCAGCAAGAGTTTTGCTACTTCGGAGCATAAGGCGTGGAAGCCAAGGTCAGCAAACTGAGAATTTTCTAGAAAAACTAAGTTCCAGAGCACCCAGACCGTCCTGGTAAAGGACGGAACTCGAGCTCCCTGACCCGCTGTGCAGCGCCCGTGCCCAGCTTCCGCTTACCTTCTTCCCTTTGCATTCCTCTCCGATCCCATAGATGGTGAGGGACACAGTCGTGCAAAACCCCAGGATGGTGAGAAACAGCATCATGGCCACGATCTCCTGTTGGGCCACAACCAGCAACAGTCAAGTAAACACTCGTGTGACAGATGTCCCCGAAGCTCTGGCCTTCACAGCAGCCCCAACTGTCATCGGCCCGACCCACACATAATCAGTGGTCATGAAGTGACAGGCACATAGGGAAGCAGCCCACGGTTTCTGAGACCATGGGATGGAGGAATCTGTCCAGTAACAGGAGGTGGGGGCCGTCAGTGTCCCCCTATATCGACAGAACATTGCACTGTGAGATGGAGGTCCCAAAAGATAGGGTTATGCTCACAGAAAAGAAAAAGAGGGACCCGGGATTTTAGCCTTTTCACCAGAAATACGCACAATAGTAAATGAAGCCACAAGGCAGTCGTCACTCTCATCAAGTCTTTCACACTGGCCGATGTAAGCTGAACTGTTGCTGAGGTTGAGGACCAGGAAGACGATCCCGGAGGCCGCGGCTATGCTGCTGACGGTGTTCGCGCCCAGCCTTCCCCTCACCTGGGAGAGAAAAATACAGCCCGGGCCCATGCTTTACTGCTGGCACAGCCAGCAGCCTGCTCTGCATTTCATGGTGGGCTGCACCCAGCAAACTCTGCACCGGCTCCTACTGTTGGCTCAAAAGGGAAATCCTGAAAATCGACTCCGTGTTAAGGAGGCATCTGCTACTTTCGTATTAGGCTGCATTCAATGAGGATGACGGCGCAGGGCTGGAGACCAGCTCAGGGCTAGAGCACGTGTGTAGCTTCTATCCCAGCAACAAAGAAACAAACGAATAAAACCACAGGAACACGCAGGGCTACTCTCACAGTCTCCTTAACCGGAAGTCACGTGACTGCTTAAATACAAAAAACTTCCTGCCTGAGGACTTTCCAAAACTACTGCTATGGCAAGCTTCAATATCGCATGCTTTCTCTTCTACGAGAAACCCAAAGTATCCATAATGTGAAGTATAAACTAAAAGATACAGAATAGGAAACAGGGAGACAGACCTTCTGCAAATGGGAAGGGTTCTAGGGGTGGAAGGAGGAAGGGAAGGGTGGCAGGAAGCACACAATTCAGATGTGTTATGCACATGAACCAACTGCTCATGATGAATATCATCATGTACTACAAACGTGTCAAAGAACATTTTTTTAAAAATTTTTAAATACTAGTGTCAAAGTAGTTAAACTTCATTGTATACATTAAATGACGCAATTTGTGCTTTTCTTGGTTCTATCCAAGTTTGATTGCCAAAAAAAAAGCATCCAACACAAAATACATTTTAAACATTCACATAGCCACACTACAATATCTGGGATGAAGACACATCTCTCTCAAGTTCCTAAAACTCTACTCTTTCACACCCTGAGGATAAACAAAGACAGAACATAACTCACCAGGTACATGGCCTTTTCCCTCTCAGATAGAACTGACAAAACTCCAGAGATAACAAACTGTCCAAAAAAGAAGGGAAAGAATGTGTTTAGTCTCTGCTCTTCTCCACATCCTTTCTCCATCCTCCAAGTACAAAGTAACATTTTTGGTATTTTCTAAAGCTATCTATTCTTGTTCCCTGTGAGTAACTCTGGAAGTTAAATGTGAGAGACTGTTAAACTGCAGTCTCTTGTTTGCCAGCTCCTAGAAGGAGTACAAAATTCTTCACGTTGACTTGGTTTCCAAGTACATTTGACTTTGAGAGTTCACGGGTCAGGGGCTGGCAGTGTCTGCTGCACAATTTTGTATTAATATTACTCTCATCTTGTTGTCATTATTTGTGTATGTGTGCATCCTCTCTGTTACACTGTCAGGTCCTCTAAGCAAGAACTATGTGCCTCTGTCATGTGTATCTCCAGAATCAGATATACGTCCTATAGCCATATACAATTACAAAAATATACACAAGGAAAGACTTAGAAGAATAGAAATCAACAGCACAAATCCAAAACAATCTCTAAAGTATCCAGCTTGTATATGGGTTGAAAGGCATGTAATAAGCTAAATATGTGGAATTTAAAATGCAGTAAAAACATGACAGAGGTTCCAGAAAAGGCTTGAACAAGTGATCTGAGTACTAAGTATTTAGCAGAGTGAGATGCTGATGTGATATTTACAGAGTTAAAATGTATTCTTAGGACAAAATAGTGATACAAAAAACAACATGGATAATTGCATGATAATTATATGGAGTGAAAGGAGACAGACAGCAAAGAAAAAGAACCTGCTGTACGATTCTATTTCTACAAAGCCCTAGAAAACGCAAATTCAGCTACAGTCACAGAGAAGAGACCAGTGGTTGACTGAGGATGGAACACAGGGCATAGAGTGAAGCAGGATGGGGTTCAGAGAAGCACAGGAAGTTTTCAGAATGAAGGATAGACTCATTATAGAGATGTGTTGGCATTTTTATATGTGGGTACATATGAGTCAAAAATTCATGAAATTATACATCTTCCATATTTCCCATTTATTGAATGTCAGCTGTATCTCAATAAAGCTATACATCCTTGTGATCTCTGTTGGCCATCAAGTTTCTAGAGAGTGTAATGACTGAAAGGAATCCAGTGAGAAAAACCCAAGTGTTCACATGTTTATAGCAGCACAATTCATGATGCTTAAATCTTGGAAGCAGCCTGTATGCCCATCAACAAATGAACAGGTAAAAGAAATGTGGTATTTACACAGTGGAGTATGGCTGTGCTGTAAAGAAGGATAAACTTGAGTCATTTGTATGAAAACAGATGCACCTTGAGATCATACTGTTAACTGAAAAAAAGTCAAATACAGAGTTTAAAAATCACATGGTTTCTTTTATAGGAGAAATCCAAACTACAAATAAAGGGTGAAATAAAAGATAGATAATAGGAAGTAGGGAAGATAGATCTTTCCTAAATGGGAAGGGGACTGGTGGAGGGAGGAGAAGGAAAGGGATGAAGCAAGGAATTAAGGTGTGCTGTGCACGCGCACCAACCCCCCACAGGGGAGCGGACATCACACGCCGTACACACGGACTAACAAAAGAGTGTGTTCTAGAACACAGCAGAAGCTTTCTCCTCTTTACCTTAACAGTGTCTTCCCTAAAGCTTTCATAAAAATAACTTTTTAAATTTTTAATTTACAGATAAAATTGTATGAATGGATCACATAACAATGTAGCAGGCACTGAGGAACAGTGAAGACATCATCCTAGAACTGGCTTCTGGAGGTTCATGTTCTATTTCTGTTAGCCAAATGTTCCTAGGGCAAGCCATTTAACATTCATTACTCTGCAGTTTCTCATCTAGTAAAAGTATGTTGAATGTGTAGCCCACAGTTAACTGTAATAAGAAGACCTTGTTGTTGTTATTAATGACCACATACATGAAAATATTTTATGAAATGAAAAAATATATATTATACATATATGTAAATATCTCTATTGTCTTAATACCAGAGAGAAGTGATTGGTTAAACTCTAGTAAAAGAAAATCTATTCTCCATTTATTTCAAAAGCAATTATATACTCACAAATACTGCACCCCAGAAGGGGTAGCCTGCCTTGAATGATGAAAAAACTTCTTCATCAAAGTGTGGAACATCAAGGACAGAGTAGACAATTATTCCAAAACAAAGGCAGAGCAAGCCAATCAAAATTTGCGTGACCTACAGAAAACCACATGAGTTTTATGAAGTTAGAAGCTGTTTTCCCCAGATTGAATCAATTTCCATATAACTGAGACCAAATGTTGTTTTAGTGTCTCAGGCTATCCTGAGAAGAGTTCTGAATGCAGTAATTCCCTGGCCACCAGAAGGACTGAATGGAAGTATGACTTCCTGCATGGACGGCCAATGTATGTGTCATATACCCCTATTTATGCAGTCCTGGCACATCAGCAGTTATGCTTCCCATGTTAGGGGTTAAGAATCCATCACTTCTCTTTGCCATTCCTGATGTAATAATTGACAGTGTTCATGAGGAAATTCTTCCCTCTTTCTCAACATGATTGAACTAGTATCATCTTGTCAAGTACCCAGGGTTTGAAGGAGGTTTCATTTCCCACGAACCTCAGTGAGAAAACCATTGATATAACCAAATACTTTTCCTAGAGGCAACCATAACTCAGTGAGGCCAGAAGAGGCCACTCACCCCCAGGAATTCCAGCTCTCTCTTCAAAAGCGAGGACCATGTCTGCCGCGGTGGGGCTGAGGCTGACCTCCCCCGTGGGGCACTCTCTTGTGGAAAGGCCTCCAAGAGTTCAATTTCAGGTACACTGTGAAATGTAATAGAAATTCAGCCATAAGGAAATATTTTTACTTGCCATGAAAGATTCTGCCTGACAGAGAGGAGAGTTAAGTTTGCTTATTTTTTTTAAAACAATTCTATAACTGAAATTCCACTGTACTGACTGAGACATGAAGGCTCAACGGATTTTAGTGAATGAATAAGAAGATGTGAGCACTAAGTGGTTTGATGAACCAGAACAGAGTGAACATCTAGCTGTGTATTTTTAATTTTTGTTTGTTTGTTTGTTTGTTTTTGCGGCACCAGGGACCAAACTCACAATCTCGCACCTGCCAGGCAGGCGCTTAAGCCACTGAGCCAAACTCCTAGCCCTAGATTTTTGAGATAGGGTCACACTATGTAATTCAGGCTGGCCTCAAACTCACAACACTCTTCCTACCTCAGCCTCCCGAGTGTTGGGATTAAAGGCGTGCACCACCACATCCAGCTCATATTTTTATTTTTAATACAAGATTACCATCAAATGTTTTCCAATTAATTCCCACTGATAAATAAAACTGAAGACAATCAAATATGTTTACCTATGCATTTCCCAGCCCTCATATAGAAAGGAGTCTGATTACATTTCATCAGTGGCATGAAGTCCTATGAATCATTAACACCAAAGGAACCTATTTTCAGCTTCAGAGCAAGATGCATGGTGTGAGCCTCACAAAGCTCAATCAGAAAGGAAGTCATTTTGCAAAGTTTCTGTCCCCCAACATATGTCAGACACAGAGGGAAGAGCTCTATATGAGTAATGCAAACCTCCACTTCATACCCAAAATAGGAGCCTCTAGTGTTAGAAAGCCTATGATCCCAGTTTGCTTACCCAGCTTGTTCTTGAGGATTTGGGAGCGCAATATCTGCTCTGCCCCTGTCTTGCGTGTCCATGTCCGTGAAGCAGGCTGCCCTGGAATGAAGAGTATCGTTTTATTGAGACCCGGCAGACTTCCTCTCCCAGCGTGTTCTTGGTAGGCACTGGAAATGGCTTGGCTCATGACACAGATGATTATCTGCCTGCAGAGACCATTTGTCAGATAAGTCTCCCACCCAGTAATGAGTGAGTGATCGAGTTTTTCTTCCAGGGATGAACTTACAAAGCTGAGAAGCCTCTTGAATAGAGACAGGATAAAATGAGGAAATTTGAGACTTCTGGAAAATAAAACTGTCTGCACCCAGCAGGATTTATAGAGCCTAAGAAGAAAGCATTTTAATGGGAGTTGAAGAGGTGAAAGAGAACTTCGTAAGATGAAGGCGTGCACCCCTCTTACCGTGATTTCTCTACTTGTGCTCCAGCTTGGCTGTTTCTGGGTCAAACGAGGTCTGGTTCCTCTTTTGAAAAGCCTGTGTCCTCTGTTGAAGGCTGACCTGACTGCACGCAAAACTCAAGGCTGAAACACTGTTGGTGCACGCATGTTCCTCTCGGAATCTCTAGATCTGTCTCTGCTCTCACCTCGTCTTTCTCTTCCTGTCATTTGCATGCTCCTCGCACGACCCTCCACGGCAGATGGCCTTGTCAACAGGACAGGCAGAGTTCTGACTGCCATGAGCCTCGCTTGGGAGAGCGCAGAAGCAAAGGAGCCTTCACACTGAGCTCTTCCTCGTCAACTGAGATGTTTGGCTCATCCTCTGTGGCTTAGAGTTCTGAGGTGGTAGGAATGGGCTATGGAAACTCTGAGGGTCAGGAACTTGATTTTAAAATCCTATGAGCAAATCTAGATAGTTTGAGACTAGGAAATATACCTCGATTGGCTCATTGAAACACGTTTGCTCATTCTAGTGGTACAACTAGCTTCAGCAGAGGACAATGAGTAAAGGGGATTCCCAAAAGGTTGGTGTTGACTGTATTATTCATTATAAACATAACCACGAAGGACTCTTGATCAAACTGAGAGATACTACACAGTGTATCCTAATCAGCTAATCACACGGTGTCCTACTCATCACACTGCACCCTAATCACATCCAGCCCCATTCTTCCCCCTTGGGCCCAGCCTTTGCCACACACCTGCCACCCCCTCTCCATCCCTGGCTTCCTCTTCGGCAAGCAAGGTTTCTTCAACCAGTTAGTTATATCCTAGTTTCACTTCCCTAAATACAAATGCAGTTGGCTGCCAGATCCCATACTTAAAATAAACACGTATGGATTTGCGTGTTATAAGTTACACTGTCTTGGTGTATTTTCTGATATATGATAACATTTCTCAAGGAAAATAAGTGACATACTGGCATGGCATTTTCAAAATGTTTTATTAACCCAGGTGCCATGTTACCATTGTATCTTCAGGAATTAGGAAACCTAACTAATACACCATTTGAATTAAAAATAAATGTTGTTTACTTCCAAACTCATCCAACAGAGACTTCAAGCACCATGCAAGGTACTGTTCTTACCACTGAGCAAGTATCTGTGGGAGCCTCTAGCCCACAATCCAGCAGAGCGGACCTCAAGTCAATGGTATATTACCCAACACGTCAGAGGGTAGAGGCTATCAGAACACAGAAGAGGTGTAATAGTTCTGGCTGATAAAGGACATGTAGAGTTCAGGCAGACAGTCCCCCGAGAAGGTAATATTTGAGCCCAGATTTAAGATGACATTCTCAGGAATTTTAGTGAAATTACCCGCATCTGCTGGGAAAGGTCCAATGCAATGGTCCTTTGTGGTGTTTCCTAGGAGTATGTAGTAGTTCACTATGTGCAGCAAAAACTCGGGAGTCAGATTCAAGGTCTGGGCAGAAACAAACTGAGGAAGGCATTTGGTGATAGAACAGGATGCTGTTTCCTGAGGATTTTTAACAGAACCTTGAAAAATGCAAATCAGAAACAGAGAGGCACCTCGTGACCTCCCAATCATTTCTTTTTTATTGCAGTTTTCCCCAGCATCTTCATCTCGGCCCTTTCTGAGCTACTTATTCTCCACACCTTGGCTTCCCACAGCCATGTTAGTTCATCTTTCACAACAGTGAATGTTGAAAAATATGACAAAATGACATTATTTTTTGGTTAGGGCAAAATTATCAAGTTGAGTTTTAACCACACTTCTGCCTGGACGGAAGAGATAGCAGGGCTAACATCTCTACCACATCGTTCCTCCTTGGGCACAGCCTTGGAACATGCCTGCCACTCCCTCTCCATCCCTGGCTTCCTCTTTAGCAACCAAAGTTCTTAGATCAGTTAGCTATATCCTAGTTTTATTTCCCCAAACTCAAATTCAGTTTGTTTTCAGGTCTCACATGAACAACC
>RJWM01018863.1:0-40171 GCA_004363535.1 Dasyprocta punctata
TTTTTTTTTTTTTTTTTTTTTTTTTTTTTTTTTTTTTTTTTTTTTTTTTTTTTTTTTTTTGTGTTTTTTTTTTTTTTTTTTTTTTTTTTTTTTTTTTTTTTTTTTTTTTTTTTTTTTTTTTTTGGCTTTTTGAGACAGAGTTTCACTATGTAGTTCAGGCTAGCCTTGAACTTACTTTGTAGCCCAGGTTGTCCTTGAACTCACAGCAATCCTCCTGCCTCAGCCTCCCAAGTGCTGGGATTACAGACATGTGCCCCCACACCCAGCAACATGAATCAATCTTATATTATTATCTTCATGTCACACAGCAGCTGCTGAATTGATTTTTTTGTGGTCCTTTGCTATTTTTAAGAAATCTTTCTTTTCATGATTGCTAACCACAATCCTGTCTTTCATATCTGATACTCTGTCCTCACATCGCCTCATTCTGCTGCATATACTTTCAATGGAATTTTTAACCTCTTGGATTTTCATTTGAATCTGTTTCATGTATTCCATTTCTTTCCTATGTTGGGCATTCATGTTTTCCATCATTTTCTTAAGGTCTTCTATTGTTTTTTAAATCTGTATCTGCTCTAGAGTCATTACTCATGTGCTTCCTTAGGGTCACCATCTCTGTAGTTATCTGAGAAATTATTTCTGATTTGATTTTTTTCTAGAGCCTCATTCATCTACTTTGTTCATCCATTGTTACCTCTTCAGAAAGTCCAGGTGGGTGGATTTGAACTGTCCTACCTCATTGCTCCCTGGGTTCACATTTAGCATGCTAGAAGTTTGTGGTTACATCTTATTTAAGTGTCTTCTCATTTTCTTCTTTTCCTCCTCTTCTTCCTCCTCCCCCTACTCCTTCTCCTTTTTCTTTTAGTTTAATTCCTGCATTATTACTTATAAATTGCTTATGGTAAGTGCCTTTATTTCTAGTATTGAAAACCCATAGGAATGACTACTTCTTGGAGATGTCTTCCAGGTGTAGCTGGCTTTTGGGTTTTGAGTCTGTTGCAAGGTCTTACCTCTTCAATTTATTAGGAATGAGAAAGTTCTGCCTATTTGGCCTAATTCCTGGTTTTCTGACACTGGCCTATTTTACAGTTTATGACTCTTAGGCAATCTCAGTCTTGACATACCAAAAAAGACAATTGATTAGAACATTTATTTCACCTTGGCTAAAGTAGTACAATTAGGCATAACAATAGCATCAAACCCAGCCTAGAGAATGGTCAGCTGTGGAAACTATTAATTTGCCACCCTATGAATTTTTTTTTTATTTCAAAGATAGTAAAATCCAAAAAAAGATAACACAACAATCAAAACAAAGCAGTAGAACTGGCATAGAGCTTCAAAGAAAGATACTATGAAAACAATAGTTACTATATTGTATCTTGTTACTTTCAGAATAGTTGACCATTCCATCAGGCATAACAAAAACAAACCAAAAACAAAACACAATAAAACCAATAAAGATAGGATGTGAAATAAAGAAAAGAAAAGAAAAGAAAAGAAAAGAAAAGAAAGGAAACAAAAATTAAACAAAATTAAGCAAAACAATGAGAACAATATTGGGGCTCGAAGACAAGACAGAGGACAATCCCACATATTTGCCACACTACACAATGTCATCTACCCAAGAAATGCTGAGACTACGGGCACCAGGCCTGCAAAAAACCTAACAATACAAGCATTTAGTTGCTTTATGTACTTTAGTTGCTATAAACTTAGCAGGTCCTCTGAGCAAGCAGGATGCTTACGGGGTGGGGAGAGGTCCTTGATTCATAGCCCGCGCGCTGGTAGGCCTATGGGGCGCACCTCTCTTTCTCTTCCTGGAGTTTGCACAGTCACGCGAACTCACCAGGGAGGTAGGCAGGGTTTCTTCTGGTTGCTGCCCCTTGGCCCAACATGGAGGGTTCTCAAAAAGCACATAGTTCTCTCCCTGGGGTCCACATGGTTGCGCAAACTCACCAGGGAGGCAGGTGGAATTTCTTCTGGTTGCTGCCTCTCAGCCCAACATGGAGGGTTCTCAAAAGGCACATCGTTCGCTCCCTGAGGTCCACGTGGTCACACAAACAGCCCTATGAATTATATCTGCATTTATATAACAAATTCTGAAATAAACCAGAAAATTGTATACAGTAAATATGCCCTCAATTTAGGAATTTTACCCTTGGGGGAGAAAATTTAAAAGAGGATGGGGAAAGTATAGAGAAATAAAAGAGGACAATGAAATTACCCTCCAGCAAGGCTGGAGGGTAAAGTAAGATTATGCAAACTTTGGGAAATTGGTCAAGAAGACTGTAGGGAAAGAGAGAAGAAAGAAATAAAAACAAGAATAGAACAGAGCAACAACAACGAAACTGGAAACAATGTTCACACTCATATAAAAACAAGAACAGTCAAGAAAAAAAAGAGCAAAACAAAACAAAAACAAAATAAAAGAAGAAAAAAATGTCCACTTCAGAGCATTTCTCTTGCAACTGGTAGGTAGAGTGGGCAGACAGAGCCCAGATCCAAATTGATTATTCCCAACAAACTAGTCATAGATTTACAGCAGTGCAGTAGATAATCTCAGCAACCCTGCACCTTTAGTTCCACATAAGTTCAGACTTGTTTCTGGCTATGAGGCTGGAACCCAATTTGTTCAGCCTGTAGCATTCCATGTGCTTCCTGCTGGCTTGAACTCGACTCCCTACCAGCTTGAACTCAGCTTCTTGACCTCCTGCCAACTCAAACTTGATTCTGCCTAATTCTGACACTGGGAGCCACTAGAAGGAGCAACTTTGAAGCTGCTCTCAGTTCTGAGCTTCTCCAAGATGGGTATTGACCAATCACCCTCTCATGGGGGAGTTCTGAACCTGAAGAACTCAACAGCCACCGCATTCCATTGTATCCACTTCTCTGTTTCACTGGTGCATTTCTCCATGGGGGCCTCTGGAGTCACCTGTAGTCTTTATGTGCCTGCAGGTTCTAGCTGCCCCTCCCACACAGTGAGTTCGAGCTCAGGGAGAAAGCACTGCTTGCAATCTCCTGCTGTGTTGAGGTGTTTCACTTAGCTCTCCCTGTGGGCTTCAGTTGTTGCTTCAGATCCTTGCTGGGTCCCCGAGACCCACATCTCACCTTTTCTTCCTCATGTTGCTATATTCCAATGTCTGGACACCAAATCTTGGAGAGGCTATTTCTCTGCTGTTTGCCACTTTGCCATCTTCGTGGAAGTCGGGTAGATTATTTCTAAAAAGTGGTTCACCAACTAAATGTTACCAGGTTTTGGATAGCTTGCCTCTCCTTCTGGAGTTGGATTCCAGGTTCTCATCTTGAACAAAAAATTGAATGAAATGAGCAAAACACAATGACGAAGTTTACTCAAAAAGGGAAAAATGAGAGGGAGAGAAACTGGTTCTTCAGATAAAGCTTGGACTGAGTTTTTAAAAAAAATTTTTTTTGATGTTTTAAAACAGGGTCTTTTGCTGTGGTTTAGGCTGGCCTTGAACTCACTGTGTAGCCCAAGCGGGCCTCAGATTTGAAGCTTATCCTTTTCTTTCCATCATGTTTCTAGAACCACACACGTGCTGTTTGGGTATGCATTCTTCCTCTAACCTGCCATTGCTGAGACACCAACTTTATCAAAGGAGATTTCTAGACAGTGACATAATCTCTTCCCCACTGAAAAAACCTCTTTGCTATTTGCTCTCCTTGGATAAAGCGCATTTGGAAGACATCTGGAATTAAAGCAGAAGACTCAGTCAAGCCACAGAACACCTCAAAATATGTTTTAGCTTTGATGGTTCCTTTATGAAGGTGATTTTAACTACCGATATACCTAAATGCTATTGCATCTTACATTCATTTGTGAGTGGTATCCAGATCTCAGATGAAAGTAGATTATAATATATTGTAATATTTAAATAAAAATATAAATGATTACACATTATTAGTATTATACTTCAGATTTTGCATTCATCCTTTGTCATAATTTTCATTAGTGAATATAAAAATTAATAAATGTGCTAAGAAAATTATATACAACTGGTAAAAAATCTATGCCAATTAGTATTTTGGTTAATAATTTTCTACTGCAAAACCACAGATAACATTTCTGTCTTCATATAGTTATCAGACTTGAGTCTAATCAACTTGAATTTAGGCTTTAGCATTGCCTAGTTGGGTGACTTGACACAAGTAACCCTCAGCTGAGGGTTACTTTCCTTATCTGAAAAAAATGAGGTCAGGAATATCTTATAGAGCTGTGTGAAAATTAAGAGAATACCACATATAAACTATTTAGCATAATAGAAGGCCTCCATAAATGATAGTTGTTGTTATTATAGCCTACTGTGAAAGATTGGAAAGTTTGGTGTTTTTATTTTTAAAACACTTTCATCATTATGTTTGCAGTCCATAATGTTTATACTCCTTGTGGAAGTTGATACATGTGCAGACCACATCTTGATTCCTTTTTTCATTTCCTTTCCCTTCCTTTTCTTACCCCTCCCTCCATCTTTTGATCTCCCTCTCATTTGATAAAGATCTATCTCCCTAGTTCCTATTTTATTTGCTCTTTATTTATAATTTAGGTTTCCAAATAAGAGAAACCATGCAATATTTAAACTTGTGTGTCTTATTTATTTCACTTAACATTACGGTTTGAAGCAGCATCTGAGGCAGGAGGTTAGGGTGTGGCTGGCTGGCTGGGCAAATGGGTGTAACCTGTTAAATATGGACCTGTCCAAGACACATGCTTGGAAATACAGTCCCACTTCCTGCACCTTGGACCAATCAGAAAATGCTGTCTGCAACCCTAAGAAATCAAGCAGCTGTTTGATAAGATGACCTGGGTCTGCTATTAGCCTAAGGAGAAGAGGATACAAAAGACTGAGGCCACTGGCCTCGTGGCCACCATGTTCTTTCTCCCTCTGCACTCTGCAGAGCATATTTTTTTGTACTTTAATTGGCCCATCATCAATTTGCAGAGCACATTTCTTTTCTCTTCTGTGCTTACCTTTAATAAATGTGAAACCTCACTACCTTATTTCTTGTCCAGTTCTTAGTTTAGGACAATAAGACCCTGAAAAGGGTCCCTGAGAAGAACACAGCACGCTAGAACCCTGATAACACACCCATTTTCCTATAAATGACTCAAGTTTATTTTTTTAATGACAGAGTAGCACCCCATTGTGTGTAAATACCACATCTTCTTTATCCATCCATCAGTTGCTGAGCCCCCAGGCTGCTTTTAAGATTTAGTTATTATGGATGTGCTGCTATAAATATGGGTATGCAAACATTGCTATAATGTGATGTTTTTAAGTCTTTTGAGAAGATATGTAGAAGGGGAATTGCTGGTAAGTGGAATTTTTTGGACGAATCTCCATACTGATTTCCACAGCAGTTGTATTAGCTTACATTCACACTAACAATGTAGAAGGTTTTTTCCCCCCTGCAGCCTCTCCAGCATTGATTATTATTTGATTTCTTGATGATGACCATTCTTTTAACTTACACTACTTTAGAGATTAAAGAGTAAAAGTGACAGCTTCAAACAATTCAGGTCAGTAATTGCAGAACAAATCATCAATTCACATACCCTCCTTTCTGAGAGTTAGAATTAATATACATGTAAGGATATGATCCAAGTCTGCTCTGACTCTTCTTCCTTGAGAATTATTTGAGAAACCATGTCCATTAACATTTATCCAAATCCTAAGATAAAAAGTATGTTATGTACTTTTTAAAATTAGGTTTTCATTAGCCAATTAATATTTATTGACTATATGATAACTAAAATTCAGAAGACTAGTATTCCTATTCTACACTTTTATAACTAAAATGGACCAGGGCATCTTTTATTGATACACCCTTTAAATAATTTTGGAGTATCTTTTTTATGCTAGACACAATACTATGACCTAGGGATGCACAGATAAAAAGATATCTCCCTGCTCTGAAGCTTACAGTCTACCTTCGTATTAGAATGGAATTTAAAAGCCACCTCTGAAATGAAGATTTCCCTAACACCTCTACGTAGGAAATGTTTCTTTTATGTGGACCCATTGCAGCCTATTCTTGCATTTCTTTCAGCATTTCTCACACTGTGGATTAATTCTCTATCTCCTATGCTAGACTCTGTGCTGTATGAGAACAGGAATTGTGACTTAAAGAAGATAACTAAATCATGATCTTGCCAGATGTGGTGGCACCTGTAATTCTAGTTACTTGGGAACCTGAGGCAAGAGGTTCATAAGTTTGAGGCCAGCCTGGGTAACTTAGAGAAACCCTGTCTCAAAGTTAAATTTTAAAAAGAGCCTTAAAGAACTTACAACTGAGTGAGTGACAAAAATATAAACTACTAGCATATATAAAGAATGAAATTCAATATAAATTTTTATGGAATAAGTACTACAGCATATTGCTGTAAGAGGTAGGGGGTTTTAGGGAAAGTTACTTAGAACAAATGGCATTTGAGTAGAATTTGAAAGACATTCACTGTGAATTCACTCTTAGCCAGAAGGTCAGGCAGGAGCTTGGTTGTAACTGCAGGCATTTTTGTTTTCAGAAGGAAATAGGAACAAAAGGTACTTCATCACTTTGTCACTAGTTTGGATGATGGGGAAAGAGATACAAGATTCAGGAAGAGCAATGTGAAGATTTCCAGTAATGTAGATTAGAGATAATTAAGGTGAAAATAGATACTGAAAGGGAGCAATTCTGGAAACATTATGCGCATGTCAGGGCCCATCTGGAGTAAGGGTCAGATTCCATTTTAAGAGTCCTTATCTCAGAAGTAATGGCAGAAGCTCTGCCTGTGGGTGATGCCATTTAGAAACAGAACAGAGAGAGCCAACAAGGCTTCAGAACCTTGTGGAAAGCTTATATTTAAGGGTTGGTAAGGTTTAGAAGACATCGTGTCTCAAGTCTTACTTAGAAAATGAGGAAAACTATATCCTTGGGATTAAGTGGTTTGCTCAAGTGAATGCTTAGTTTATTGCAGAGCCCCCTAGAGTTCAGGTAACCTGATTTGTAACTCAGTGCACTTCATATGCACTAGTTTGATGCTAAATGTAAAAATCTCACCTATCACTTTCCCCAACCTCATCAATTTTGGTGAAACAGACTACATTTGTGTTTTTGACCCTTTACATAAAACAAAGTATCCTCTGTCTCTTATGCTTATCACTGCCAATAGCAAAGAAAAACATTTGCCATCAGGAAATAGGTGACAAGCTGTGTATATAAATGCCATTTAAAATTATAATGTGTGACATGAATTGGTAATAGGGGTTGTATAAAAGCTAGATAATTAAGTCTACCTTATGTTTCAAAAGCAGTTAGTTAATCTTATGCATTGTTTTTTAATCCTTCATGTAAAAAAAAAAAACCCTACTGCATTTTCAGCACTGAATTATCCTTAATATTCCCCAGATACCTTTCTGTATATAGAAAGATTTTGCTCAAATAAGCCAAACCAAATGATTTCATGCAATTCTTTAGGATATTTTGTTGCTATAATACTGCTATCTTCTATGGCATGTTCCAAAAGTGTAATTTGGAATTGTTTTTAACTCTTAATTATCAAGTGAAATATTTACACTTCGAAAAGAGAGAGGCCTGAAATGATTAAACTTTGAAATAAAGAACATTTTAAAAAGCAAGTGTATGATAGGACCAGTCTACAGTGTAGTATTATCTTTCCCGAACTACAAAACTAACTCATGGATTTTAGGGTTTGGTTCTAAGGACTGAACTTTGCAGGGCTGGGTGTTTGGCTCAATGGCTTAAGCGCCTGCCTGGCAGGCTCGAGGTTGTAAGTTCAATCCCCGGTGCCGCCAAAAAAAAAAAAAAGTTCTTCAATAAGGACTGAACTTTGAAAATAAACCATCACCAACCATTATTAGTAAACTATTTACAACAAAATGAGCAGATCGCTATAAATACTAAAAGTTGATGATTTATGCCCAGAACATTGAGCACTTTTTCATTAGAAAATAGATTTTAGCTATTTGAATGTAACATAGTAAATGATCTTATTAGAATGCTTGTGTGTAGATTCTTGGCCTTGGAGAAACAGATCTGAAACAATTTTAAATTTAAAACTAGCATAAAGATTTTAGAAAAATGAGTTATTTTAATTTTGTTTTGACTTCTTCCATTACTTTACCTACTGCAGTGTAGTGTACACATGGACAAAAGCTTCCCAAGTATACAATTCAGTGAAACTTCACAAATTGAATACACTCATGGATCCAATACTCAGATCAAGACACAAAATATTACCAGTCCTTCCAAACTTACCACTCCCTTACCTTTCCTTCTAGTCAGTAGACACCTATCACCCCAAAAGTAAACACTAGGAGACAGTCCTCATGTGTCTCCCCTGGTTTTGCACATCTTGTGAGTAAAGGCATTGACTCCCAGGGTTCACAGTATCTTTTCAGTAGTGTATGTGAACACTCTTGGAAGATAGTGTCTTCCTCCAGAGCAAAAAGTAGGTTTGCTTATAGACTTGCAAAATAGATTACATGTCTTACGAGAATAAGGGATGGGTTTACTTACTACTTGGCATAATAAAGATAATGTTCCTCTTCAAAACAAAGTGTGGGCATGCTTACTGCCTATTATAAAAGATTCAAGTTCCCTGAACTCATGGATCTTCTCCATCCCAGTCTTTCTGTATTCAAGTGTCACCTGACTTTCTTCATGTTGCCCTGTGAAATTAATGCTCAGGAAACTTACACAAATGCTGACACTGCATGTTCAGTTATAAGATCCTTTGTCACCAATCCAATACCCATTAAATAACCTAATTTATTAATTTGCAAGTAGGTAAATCTCAGATTGTTCAGTTTTTTAGGCGGGGGAGGTAATGGGGATTGAACATGGGGCATTAGCACTAAGCTAACATCTCTAGCCCCTTTTTTTTTTTAATTTTAGGGTGGTCACCTTAAATTGTGTAGGCTGGACTTGAACTTGTGATCCTCCTGCCTCAGTTTCCCAGAGGGATTACAGGCATGTATAATACCACTGTTCATGGTGATAACCATTATTCTGACTTCTATCATAAATTAATGGAATTATGTAGCATGTACTTTTGTCTTCTTATTTATAACATCATATTTGTGAAATTGATTCATATTGCTATTCTATATTGGCATAGTTCTTTATTTATCACAGCACTCAGTATTCCATTTTGTGAATATTTAAAAATTTTTTTTTCTGTAACTGATGGACACTGGGGAAGACCCCAAGGTCTGGTATTAAAACTTTACTATTCATTGGCAGAAGGATGCACACCTATAGTCCCAGCTACTTAGGAGGTCAAGGCAAGTGGACTGCAAGTTCAAGGCCAGCCTGGACAACTTAGTGAAACCCTATCTTGAAATAAGAAAAATAAAAAGGGCCAAGAATGTAGGTCAGTACTCCCTGAGTTCAATCTCCATTACTACTAAATAAATAAAGTTGTGCTGTTATAAAAACTTTTATCCATATTTTTAAGTGAATGTATGCATGCATTTCTGTTGAGTATATTCTCAGAACTGGATTAGTCAGTGTGCATACATACTGCCAAACAGTTTCTAAAGTATTTGTGCCAGGTTACTTTCCCATGAGCAGAGAGTGAAGAGTGAATGAGCTGTGTACTTTTTATCCATGATTATTTCTCTCCTCCTCCTCTTCCTCTTTTCCTCCTCTTACTCCTTCTTTAGCTTTTTGTTTTGTTAAGAGTGGCAATCTTTTATTTCACCATAATGCAATAAAGATAGATGTTGCACTACTACACATAAAATTTTATAGAGCAATTTCACAGTGTTTATTTAGATTGCTTAAGAAAGAAATATCAGTGACTAAGCTGTTATCATTGCTAATTACCAATAAGACAGTCAACCTGTGTGACCTTTTCAGGTTATTTTCCATGAAGACAATTTCTAGTATTCAGAGCCTGAAAAGATGAAGTTACTCAAATTCAATATTTTAGCATATAGTTTTAACAAGGAAGAATGAGAAACTATTTGAATATTCACATAAATATATATTGTACAGAAAAGACTGATATTCTTCCAAATATTCCCAACTAAAAACAAATTTATGTAACTCAATATTTCTAGTAAGCAGGAACATAAAAAGTAATAGGATTTTAGTAAAACTTAAGGGCTCAGTATTACTCTTTTACATAAACAAGGCCATATGAAAACACCCAAAGATACATTGTTTGTTATTTATTCACAAAATTCTTCTCTAGGCAACTTATTTAACACTCCATCCACCTTAATTTCTTCCATCTCAATTCTGAGAAAAGTGTTTCTCTTCCCAGCACCACTAACAGAGTAGATGCCTCTTCCTAACAGGCCGTTAGCCAACCCAGTCTTATTTCTAGGCCCACTTTATCCTTGGCTCATTTCTGCTTCACCTCTGGCCTTTTGTTCAGTTTCCCCTGCTTACAATACCTATCCACCACAGTTTATTTAATTCCAACATCCTCTCTGAACTAGAAATCACTTTTCATTCTATCTAGATCTGTATCTCTAACTTTCTAGGGATTGCTCAAGGCGATTGAGAAGCTTGGAAGAAAGCAGACTGGGCATACGATCTCTAGCAGTCTGTTTAACAGGACAAGCTCTTTGCCTCTGGAAATGATAAAAGGAGCTAAGTTAATCTTTTAAAAAATCTAGTTTTGGAGGTGTTTTTGAGCTACCACCTTTTTTAAAAAAGGAAGAGAAGGGCGACATTGAAAATAAAGTATATAACTGCCCTGACATGTCTGTCACTTAATCGTTTTCAAATTGAGGAAAGGAAGCAAGTAAGGGTACCTAGATTTTGGGACTGAAGAAGTCTGGTATTTGGCAAGAATATCATCATTACCCTTGACGTGAGAACAGGGTCTAACTTGTCACCTCAGCCAACCCCAGCCCTGCCAGTCAGCAGGGTTTCTGGATGATGAAGGTGGTTGGTGATGGAAGTAAGGAATTGAGAGGCCTTTCAGAAGAGAAATCGAAGGGTCTGTATGGGATGGCAGAAAAATACCAGGCTGTCATCCATTTTAGAGACCCTTTTTTTTTTTTAACCAGAAACCAGAAAGTGGAGCCAACAATGGTCTGGAATTTATTTATCCAGGAGGCAGCAGCCCAAAAAGCCAGCATCAGACAGCAATAGGTAACTAGACAAATAGAAAAAAACAGAGGAGTCACATAAATGACAGCCTCAGCAGTCACTGCTGCTTTTACCTGACTTCATTAATGTCTAGCAACTATTCACAGGTCATATTCTACACTGCCAAATGCAGAGAAGGGTACATAGAGTAAGCTCCTAGACACAGAAATCCAGAAATCAGTAGCCAAACCAAAAGCTTTAGGAACAAATGGGATCCAAACAGCGCAGATAGGAGTGGTGCAATCTGCAGCATCGTTTGTTTGGCTTAGAAGTGTATGAGCTATGTTCAGGAATCATGTGATATTATGCAGACTAGCATGAAGATCTTATGGAAATGAAGTGGCACAGCCATGAAGGTCTCGATCTTGAGGCAGAAAAGAAAAGGAAAGTTTAAAAGATGTAGGATATACAAAGGTCAGTACCAAAGTAAAAGCCACGTCAATTACTGTTGTCCAATCACAGGTCCAAGAGGAGGCGGTAAGGGACCTTTTGTGGGAGTAATTCCAAGAAAAAGATTAATCATACTGGAACCCAAAGGATATGGGGATTTATTTGGTGATGTCTGGATCTGTGGTCCCCTTCATGCAACAGGTAGCATTACCGTGGATTTGGCTGCAGATCTTTGATAATGTAAGCAATCTGTCATGTTCTGGATGGTTTCGGTCTGAAAACCAGGGAAAGAAGCTTCAGATAACATCTTGGTTCCTTTGAATGAAGGACTGGGATTCATGGCCCTGAGTGCCATATAATCAAAGTAGAAAAGGGTTCCACTTGGCTGGAGGATTTGACCTGTCTACTTGATAATCAGCTTGTTTCTGAGGAAGGCGTTTCTCTGAAAGAACTTGAACTTGTAACTTGTCCTAGGGCATCTGAATTCCTTCACCTCCAGACTGGTTAAGTATTTTAACATTTTTGCACCTTGGTCTCTATTCTTTGCAGACAGAGGTAGTTTGCAGATAATGTCAAAGAGCAGTGTCAAAGAGTGACCAACTTCTCTGTGCCAAAGGTTTCCAGAGCTCTCTCCCCACCTGGGCCAAGCAGCTCTCCACCCTTATGCCATTTTTGAGGCTATTGTTGTTGCCACTGAGGCACAGCGTACTTTCAGGCACTCTGTGCTTGGCGGAGCCATTTCTTCCCCCATTTTGGTGACTATACAACCATGACCTTCATGAAAGAACTTGAACTTGTAACTTGTCCTAGGGCGTCTGAATTCCTTCACCTCCAGACTGGTTAAGTATTTTAACATTTTTGCACCTTGGTCTCTATTCTTTGCAGACAGCGGTAGTTTGCAGGTAATGTCAAAGAGTAGTGACCCATAAGGCAGGGATGTTTTAAATGATATGGTTCCTCTGCTCCAGGTACTACTGCCAAAATTTGGTGCTCCACGTGAGGTGATGTCCTGGTCAGCCTTAGCATTCAAGGTGTCCGATTCTAGCTAGATGGCCTCTGGGAGGGGTCATATGGAGAGGCACGCCAAGGGGCCTGCTTCCCCCTTTTATCAATCCTTTCATTTTTTTCTACCATTTCCATTTCTTCATCGACTGGCTTCTCAGCCATCTCATCTTCACTCAGTGCTTCTGAGAAGATGGTGTACTTTTCAGTCTTCACATCCTTGACCTTCACTCTAGGCATGCCCTCAGAGGCCAACTTCTCTGTGCCAAAGGTTTCCAGAGCTCTCTCCCCACCTGGGCCAAGCAGCTCTCCACCCTTATGCCATTTTTGAGTCTATTGTTGTTGCCACTGAGGCACAGCGTACTTTCAGGCACTCTGTGCTTGGCGGAGCCATTTCTTCCCCCATTTTGGTGACTATACAACCATGACCTTCATGGACGAGGCTCAGGGAAGTCTACAGGTCCCTGGGGGAGACACAGTTTCCTTCCTCTGGAAGCTGAGGCTGTGCTTCCGGAGCCTTTGCCCCTGGTGTTGATGCATTTCTCCAAGGGCATCATTGGGAGTGGTGAGGACGTGGAGCTAGTGGGGAGGGGGTCTTCCCAATCCCATGCAGACAGCTCATATTGGAAGCATCCAGGAAGCAGTTGAGTATCTGTTCTCCTCACGGATGCCATCATGCAAGTGACCTTCACATCACCGCAGCCCCTCAGTCTTTCAAGATCCACTTTTCAGTCTTATGATATCCACTCTTCAGTTTTCGGAGAGTTTGTCTCTCTGACCTATCCATTTTTTTTTATTTTAGCTTTCTAGTGAGTATGTAATGGTATATCATGTTGATTTTAATTTGCATTTATCTAGTGTCTAGTGAGTTGAGAACTTGTCATGTTTTCTGGTTGTTTGAACAATTCTTTTGTGTAGTGTTCATGTCTCCTCCCCCTTTTTCTGTGAGTGTTCTTTTTCATATTGAGTTGTAGGAATCCTTTATACAGGTTACATACTTAGTCATTCCTCAGATATGTGTATTGAAAATGTCCTCCACTCTGGCTTATTTTTCCACTATCTTAATATTTCCTTTTGAAAAGCAAACGTTTTTAATCTTAGCAGATTCCAATTCATCATTTTCCCCTTTAGGTTAGTAGGGGTATGTTTTGTTTGTTTGTTTGTTGTTGTGGTTGTTGGGATTTTATTGTTGTTGTTGTTGTCTGATTTAAGAAATTTTGCCCTTCCAAGATCTGGAGCTGATTTTTGTAAATGGCGTGATAGCGATCACAATTTATTTTCCATATGATTATCTAATTGACACAGCACAGTTTGTTGAAAAGACAAAAACAGCATTCGTTTCAAGTATTATGTATTTCTTCTCTCTTGCTCCTTCTATGATCAATATTTGGTTGATACTTTGTTCACCATGCATAGGTTTTAAAATACATTATGTCCATCAAAAGTGATATATATCATAAGGTAGATTTAGTGAGGTGATTTTGCCTAACTTCAAGGGGACAGGGAAATATAATCTTATCCTGAGCCTGTAAGGGAAAGGAAACTGGAAAGACTGGTGAGCACTGTATCACTCATTACAGGATATAACTTCAGTAACATATAAAGAAAATACTTTGGCCAAAGAAAGCGGAAAAAGATAATGATAGTCATAGAAATTTATGAAAGACCATATATAATATCAACTAAATATTCATAATAAAAGATGCAAGAGAGGAGAATAAATATGTCTTGAAAAGTATAGTCATAGTTGTGATCTAAAGAAATCAAAACATGTTATGCAGCTTTACATCAATATATTTTCAAAATTACATGAAGTGTATGACTTCATAGAAATACATAACTAAAAATGCCTAAAATGTAGTAGAAAATGTGAGTAGACTCACAGACAATAAATAAATTGAATTATGTATTTGAACAGAAAGCCTCTACACATAGTAGCATAAGGTTGAAATGATTTTAGACAAAACTACCCACCCTTCAAGGAACACATAATCTATTTTTTTGTTTATTGTTTTGTCTTGCTTTGCTTTTTTTTTTGTTGAGACAGGGTCACACTATGTGCTTCAGGCTGGTCTGGAACTCATATGTAACCCATCCTGACCTCAGATTCACAGCAGTCCTCCTGCCCCAGCCTGCCAAGTGCTGGGATTACTGACATGTTTCACTATGCCCAGCTATAATCCATTTTTATATTTATTAAACACTCAACAAATACTTATTGTATACCTATAGTCTCTAGAGCTCTTTGAGCCCCTTAAAATATATCAATGACCAGAACAAAGGATTTGTCCCTCTTGGAATTTGCTTTAGTAATAGAGAAAGTCAATGATAACAATAGCAAGTTAACAATATAACATATTAGAAAGTCATAAGTGTTGTGGAAAAAATAATAGAGTAATGTAAGGGGCTTCTGCCTTCTAGGGATAAGGAATGGGGAGAAAGTTGTAATATTTAACTGGTTGGTCAGAAGAAGCCGCAATGAAAAGATGAAGTTTAGCAACGTTCAAAGATGTTAAGTGAGTTTGCTAAGTGGAAATCTTGGAGAAAAACACTACAGAAAGAGCTAAGCAGGGCCCTATGAGTATATGTGGAGCATCAAAGGAACAAAAGGTCAGTGTGGCTAGAGCAGAGTGAGCAAGAGACAGTAGATCAAGTAGGGTCTTATATGTATTATAAGAAATTTGGCTTTTATTCTTAGTGAAATGGGGACATACTACAAGACAGCAGAAGACTCAAATTCTGACTCACATTTTACATAAATCTCTCTAGTTTCTGGTCAAAAAATAGATTGTAGTGAAGCAATGGTAAAATCAGAGAGATCTTTTAGCAGAATATTGCAGTAATCCAGATGAACGATATCTCTCCGACCGGATCATAGCAGTGGAGGTGGAAGTTGCATTGAATGTAGGGTATAAAAGAAAGAGAAGTAATGATGACTCCAAGATTTTAGACCTGAGCAACTGGTAGGATGGAGTTGCTAGAAGTAGAGATGGAAAAGGTTGTGATGAAGATCTTTGCAGGAAAACTCTGTTTTTGGACATACTAAGCTTGAGGTGATTGTCAGAAAGCAGTCTATAGATGCTAAGTAGACATTATGAATTTGGAATTTAAGAGAGTTCTGAGTTGATGATACATATTTTGGCATAATCAGTGTATATGGTATTTGAAGCTAGGGGTCTAGATAAGATTTCCAAAGGAAAAAATATTGATAAACTGACGCTTGTAGCCCCCAAAATTACAAGGCGAAGAAGAAGAAAAGCCAGCAAAGGAAACTGAGGAGAGATCAGGGAGGTGGGATGGAATCCAAGAGGGTACAGTGTGTTGGAAGCCAAATATGTAAAAGGATATGTTCCCCTGTTTTGTGTGGTGCTGCTCAGTCAGTGAAGATGTGTTCTCAGGAGCAATCATTGGATTTTACATTGAAATAATTTCCGATGACTCAACAAAAGCATTTTTAGTGGACTGGTTGGAATTCAAATAGATTTGAAAGAGAATAGAAGAAAATAAGTTATAGTTAGTGAATACTGACAATCCTTTTGCGGAATTTTGCTCCAAAGAGAAAGAAAGTGGTCACGACAAGGAAAGTTTCAGTGGTCAAGTCACAGCTTGGCTCTAAGGCGTTTAAGAGAAAATTAGAAAGGGAAAAAGTGAAAACAACAAGTATACACAACTCTTTGGTGGAATTTTTCTTCAGCGAAATGGAATGATGGCTAATGGGGAAAGTTGGTCAAAGAAAATGTTTTTAAAATAGGAGAAAAAGAAGCATGTGTACACTCTGATGGGAAAGATCTAATAGGGAGTAAAAACTAATGATACAAGAGGTAGAAGAGGAGTATTACTGGAGGGATACTTTGAATAGATGAAAGAAGATGAAATCTAATGCCCAAATAGTGGTGGTGGTGGTGGTGGTGGTGGAAGAGGAGGAGAAGGAGGAGGAGGAGAAGGAGGAGGAGGAGGAGGAGGAGGAGGAGGAAGAGGAGGAGGAAGAGGAGAAAACATGCCAAGTTGGCCTCTATTAACCAGCAGGAAAAGTGTGGGCATGTTCATGCTGGTGGGCAGAAGTGACGGCAAGTGTTAAGGAACTGTCTTCTGATATTCTGGCCTTCTCAGTGAAACAGAAATCAAGAAAAGTGAGCACAAGGATGGGGCAAGAGGCAGTGGGAGTCTGAGGAGAGAAAAGAAGGCATGAGTTATTTATCTAGAGAGTAGAAGAGTGACTGGACTATGGCATAAGGTATGATTGTATGAATCTGAGATGCAACCCATCAGCGTCTTTGTGAATTTTCCTCCACTCACATTCAGCTTATAGGTACAGTGAAGAGAAGCAGAGTTGGCTATAGTCAGAAATGAAGGAAGAAGAGCAGAGTATAGGTATAGTGTTAATTTTAGAATTTAAGCTCAAGGAACAGATGACAAATAGGAATCAGGATCAGCAAAATGTCATATGATCAGTGAACTGGAAACTCCAGGTGTTGAAGGGCTTTTGATGTCAAATACCAGGGATATCAAGCAACTTCTGGACTAAAGATAGTAGTAGTCCAGAAGTGGTCAGAGAGAAATCGTTAAGAAGTCTACTCATCCATCCATATTTGGTTCTAGAAAGCAGATGGAGGACAAGGTCATTGCAGGGCAAGAGACCAGTGAACCTTAAAGCCAAGGTGGGAAAGGTCCTTATGTTTATATTGGAATGTTTGAAAGGGAAGACCAGAAAAATGAAATGAGCCAGGTGCTAAAGCTTGACAAACAAGAGGATGTGGGTGTAGCAAGAAAGTGGGGGCAATCAGTGAGCTAAGCATTGGTAGGAGATTCTAAGTCTATTTCTAGGGCCAAGATATAGTACTACCACCTCTTGATAAAAAGTTAGTGGAAGGAAGACACTTATAGTATTTCATATTTCTTAATGTTACAGATCCTGCATTATACTATTTTCTCTTCTTCAAAGTGCCCAGAACAGGCTACGCATATATATTAGATTACCAAAAATAGGGAACTTATATGCTCTTTACATTTAAAAAGTGAGTAGTGATAATTGTTATTTTCTTTTAGGGTTCCATTCTTCATATGTACTAGGATATAGGGAGAAACTATTGGTAAGAACAAAATACAATTTCTGCACGGGAGGCTAAAACAGTCATATATATATATACGTATATATATGAAACATGTTTTTGAGGAGGAACAAAGAAAACTAATATAAAATATCTGAAATACATAATCAACAAGGGAAGAAAAAAGCAAGAGAGGGCAGGAGAACTCCTTGGGAACAGTATAATTTAACTGTACATCTGCACATTATCGAATTGTCAAGTGTTTAAAAGCTCTGGGAAACAGAAAAAACATAATTTTTAAAAAGTAAACAATATAAGATGAGTGAAGACAGCGTGTAAGTTGTATAGTCTTGTTTTCTCAAACACCGTTACTGAGTTTCTACTTGTTTTGAAAGGGATCCCTCACACTTACTTTGTTTAAACAGCCTTATTTGTACGGAACTATTGTTCTTTGGAGTAGGCCACCCACTTTAGAAAACTCAACAATATGTTACTTTCTTAAGACCCAGAAGAACGTTGGTAGACAAGAGGATAAGAAACACTTAATTTCTACTGTTTCCCTTAGACAGTCCATTAAACTATGTTTAAAAAAAGAATGGTCAAAAAGAGGCTTTAAGTGATTAACCAAGTAACTTTACAGCTGCTGTGGTCTCTTGAATCCTATAAATAGAGACAAAAGTGGAGAAAATATTTGAGTTACCAGGGTGTAATGATTTACCCTAGGAAAGTTAATAATTATGATTTAATTATTTTCTATTAATACGGTGCTCAAAGATAGGAAATACACATAACTGTGCCTGACAAAAGTATAAGGGTCTAAAGGTCTGGGTAAAGTGCTGGCTCAGTAGACTGGCCCCAGGGTGGTGGAGCCCAGTGGCAGGGGTGCCCCAGATCAGACAGGGGTACGCAAAGTCACAGGCTTGTAAGCTGTCTCCTAGTGAATGCCAATGGTCACCACCTGTATACACAACACAGTAGCAAAATGACACAACCACCATTATAGTGTTCATGTTACACAGTGCCAAAGTACTTACACCAGTATTTTAATTTAGAAGTGTTTAGAATTTCTAAATAAAAGAATAAAACTAAATTCTGAGAATACTTTTGAAATACAAAAACAATATAAATTTAAATGTAGATGGTGGGTTGTTTTAAAAACATTTATGGTTGTCGTTCAGGGTAGAGGGCATGGAAGCTATAAGAGACATTCTTGAAATTTGAATATGGACTGGGTATTATAATTTTATGGAATTATATTCTATGTGGGGGTTGGGGGAAGAGGGACGGGTAGTGGAGGCAAAATTGGGAAGGGTGGAGAAAAGAAATGTTAACTGGTAGAATATATGTAGGTATTTAATCCTATGATTCCTTCTATATTTGTATGTATGTATGGAATTAATAAAATAAGAAATGGGGGGTTAAAAGATAAGCATCATACTCTTGAAAACAGTTGCATAAGGTAGATGAAAAGGAGTAATAAGAATGGGAAGAATGCAGTGTGATCTGTTGTGACTTGGGGCAAATGCTTAACCTAGTTGAGCCTAAATGTTCTTAATCTGTTTTACACAGAATAACTGTACACAAGGGGCGATATGATGATTATATTGATAACATGGAGGGATGATGCTAGCTGTGTATAGTTAGTTCTATATTTTAATCCCTTTGTCCCTATAAATCATATTCCCTAGCAGCCACTCTGTCATTAGAGTCAGGAGAAGGGGCAGGGAGGATGCCTCTCAGGAGTAGAAAGGGATATTGTAGCAACTTCCTCCTTAAAGTAGGATCCATGCACTGCAGTATCTGCCTTGCCAGGGAGCTTGGTGGAAAATCAGACTTTCCAGCCTCACCCAACACCTGAATTAGAGTCTGCATGTCGACATAATCCCCAGGTGATTCACCTGCACATCAAAGCTGAAAAGTGGAGGTAGAGGCAAAATCAAGTTCCTCTGATCAGAAGTTTCCTTCTTCCTTCCAGCCCTAGAGGACCATGTGATGAAGGTGGCATTGCAGTTGAAACATTTGTCTCCTGACTTCTTTTATCTGGGTCAGAGTCCACAGAGAAGACCCAAGGAAGGACTGAGAGAAAGCAGAGAACAAAGAGGCTTCTATCCTATTTCCCACAGGAGCAGCACACCATGAACTGTACCCCCACACACTGCAAGTGGCAAAGCAGGGATGGAGCAGCAGCATAGGCTGATAAATGAAGAGAGACTCTGAGCTGCCCTTGATTCTCACAATGAGGAGGGGACATAAGAGTCCAACCATAATTCAGAGACTGGCTGGAAAGCTAATGAGGGAGGGAGAAACCAAATCTATACGGCATCCCCAGGTTGGTAATGAATGAGTCATGGGCAGAACTCAGGGGTTTCCCTGAGGGACAGAACTGGTGGGAAAGGACCCCTGGTGTTCACCAGCCAAGGGCATTAGCATCAAGGCCAGCAAGGTGCGCGGGATCCAGACACAGGGTCTTGCCATGGAGCCCCAAGGATCTGAGAACTATCCAAGTCTTTTCTTCCCACAGCCTGGTCATAAAACCACTCCCCTCCCACATACCCAGACATCATCATGAAGAGGAGCAGGGTCACATGGGAGGGGAAAACTAAAAGTCTGACCATTAATCCAAACAGAACAGTTCCTTAAAGAGACTGTTGAATCAGAAAGAATTTCCTGTAGAAGGCAGTATTAAAAAGTATACTCTGTATATTTACTCAGAGTATGCTCTGTGTATTCACAAAACTTGCAGAAAGTACAATGAGAATAGAAACTCAACAGTAGAAATTCATTTTATCTCGTAGTACATGACAGAATACCAAAAATAAAATAAAAATGTGGAACATCTAAGAAAACATTTGTAAGGTTGATTTTTCTTGATGCATACAGAAAAATGTAATGGTTACCAATGAAAGATTCAGAGCCAGACTATGGGGTATGTATTCTAAATGACCTTGGGAAACTCATTTTTGTGCCTCAGTTTCCTTTTCTGTAAAATCAACATAATAGTGCCAACCTTACAGAATTCTTGTAAAGCACAGAATTGTTGTAAAGAACAAAGCTTCATGCATGTTTAATGAATCTTACTTCTCATTATTTGTTGCTATATGGGACTCATCATCCTGAAAATAGACATTACCCTTCCTTTTCACATGTCCATTATATACGCACAACAAGTGAGGTCACATAAAAATCCTCCTTGTATTGTACAAAGCAGAAACAGTATGGGAATATTTACTGAGAACAGTTGTGTAATCACAGATATAAACCAGTTCGTGGGTCAAAAAACAAATAAAGGTATGGGGATGTAGCTAAGTGGTAGAGCACTTATCTAACATGAGCAAGGTCCTGGTTTCAATTCTCAGTGCTGTGAAAAATAAAAATAAAAATAAATAAAAATTGAGTTACAAGATAGAAACAAACACCAACACACTCAGAGTCATTTACCGCACTAAGTGGAGTTTCTTCTAACAATTTTATGTTTTTGCACATTAACATCCTCACCACAGTCTTATGAACCGGGCACTGTTATTAGCTGCATTTATTGAATCAGAAAACTGAAGCACAGGAATATTAAGTAATTTGTGCACAGACAAATAGTAAATGACAAAGCCAGTCTGACCTTAAAACTTTTCTTCTAAGCTCTAAAGGCTACTCTCTGAGTCTTCCTCAGCTTTAGTTTTTCTTTGTATAATAAGGTCACTATTTTTTATATCTTGTGGTAGATATGACAAATAAGAGATGGAGATGGGGGACATTGATGGTGTCTCTCTGTTTCTGTATTGTTTGACTTGTTATAATGAAGTGCATTATCCATGTATTTTTTAATCAAGAAAATGTTTTCTTAGTGCCCTACAAAGAGTGCCTAGCACAGAAAACACCCCATGAAGTCAGTATTACTGTGTCTGAAAGCTAGTCAGAGTTTCCATTTGACTTAATAGGAATTTGTCAGCAGCAAAAGTTTAGATGTGAAGGAAAGAAATAAGGGCACTAGCTGGAAGAGAATTCATCAGGGGGCTTTTCCTTTCAAATATATCTCCTAAATAAGGGATGGGAACTAGCAGAAGAGAGAATGAATTGGTTCAGGTGAGTGGGGATTCTAATCAATGGAGAGGGGACTGGGTGGGGGTGAGGGGGGAGAGGTTCTGAAATCTCCTTAGATGAATTAAGTTATTTGGAGGAGGGCTGATCATGACTACTGTAATAATTGGTAGATAAGTCCCATTTTATGAACAATGGGCTTCCCTGCAATAATAAAAATATCAACACCATTTTAGAAAATAAGATTTCAAAAGCTTTATTTATTTACCTGGCTCAAGGGAATGTGAGGACAAGTTTTCTGAAGAGGAGCCAACAGTTTATTTTTCCATTTATGAGTTACAATGGCAAAAGGATTGTGGACCAAAGAATATCTTTTCAAGCAGCCCCCCTTGGTGTGGGTCAATAGGGCCACAAGAAAACTTATTTCTGCAGCTGGGAAAAAGGTTCAGGGCTGTCTCCCTGGAATCGGCTCTCGTTTCAGAGTCTAAAATAGACTTGAAATACTGTGCTATTTGGGAATCGGGGCCTATTCATTCTAAGCACATCTGTCCATAGCTGTTAAAATTCAAATAAATTCACATAAGCTCCAAGTAATGCTCATATTATACTTATCAATTTCAAGTTAAAAAAACACATTCACAAAACCTACGTCTCAGTTGCTATCAACTGTCTAACACACAATGTGGAAAGCATTGATTTTTCTGCCACCCGTGGTTACTTTGAACCTGAGCCACAACTTTTAATCCCTTTAAAAATGTCCCTTCCTCCATACCTGAACTTTTCCACTGGAATTCATCATTTTCAAAAGTTTAGATAGGAACTGTATCAAATAGTTCTGTATTTTGGTTTTGATTATTTCACAGCTTTTAGTGCTCGAAATTAGATTCTCGGACTATTGAAGTCATAAAACCAGCGCTGAATAAATGCATTTTCCTCTTGTCTTCACTCCAGTTTTACTAAGTAGAAGTTACCATTTAGGTGTGACGATTAAGGAAATTTGGTCTGTGTGTTTATACATGATTCTATTCCAAGAGGAATCTGAGGTGTCTTTGGAAAGGCGGACACAGGACAACAGGCTTTGGCTTTTTTAGCTAAAGAGGAAGAAGGGAGACAAACTAATGGTGCTGCTGTCCCAGAACGCGGAGCCACAGAAGGTGGCACTGACCGTTCACACACTGTGCAGTTGCTTCTCCAGCACCTCTGGGAAACGTGCACGCTTTAAAGTTCCAGCATGGTGAAAGGTTCCAACCCTAGGAAACTGAATAACTTATCATTTGGTGCTAATATTCTTAATTTTTATTCAACTTTTGCTCTCATATTTATGTTGAAAGATAGAACACATTATATTACATAATGCTCAACTATTAGTATAGCTGTTTCCTTCTATTGCTTGACTTTTACCAAAAATTCATTATTCACCTATTATATGTCAATTACAATTTTCATTCTTTTTCTTTGTGTACAACATGCACAGTAAGGGAAGCTACTAGACTCCTCTCTAGCACTAGCTAATAATAATATTTTCTGTTTTTGCAATTTATAATTTATAATGCTAGCAGTCTGTTATATTAATCTAACTTATATTGGGCAGTTTTATTCGTTTCTGGTTTCTTGGATGTTATAAATATCCTTCTAAGAAATTATTTATACATCTAGTTTACTTGAGTTCTGGCAGTCACCATTATTTATGCATTGGAAAGAGCACTAAGCTGGGAAGTCAAGAAACTTACATGTGACTTTCAGTTCATCCGCTGAGAAAGCTATCTATAAAATCCATTCCCATGGGTGAGGTACCATGCTGGGCACTCCACATAAGTCATTTTGCCCAAGGAAGCATATAGACACACCTTGTTTTGTTACATTTTCTGGATACTGTGTGTAGTTTTTTTTTTTTTTTTCTCCAAACTGGAGGTTGAGAGCAAATTTATCAGTGTCATTTTCTAATACCACTTGCTCACTTTATATCTGTGTCACATTTTGGTAATTCTCACAGTATTTCAGTCTTTTTATTATAATTATTTCTGTTCTGGTAATCTGTGCTCAGCAATCTTTGGTGTTGCTATTGTGCTACAATTGTTAGATATCAGAGTTGAGGAACTGAAGCTTAGCAGGTGTAGGCTGCTCATGTTAGGCCAAAGGAGTAATAAGAAAGGGAACACTGAGATGTCCGTGTTGCCTGTGGGAAGGTGGCTCTGAACTTCCAGGACCTAGCGTGGTAAGCTTTTTGCTCCCTGGAAATTACACTGGTCTTAAACTTTAGTCAAGGTCTTTAGGAACTAGGAAGGAACCTAGAGCTAAATAGATTCACATGCATTCTTATTTTGGGCATATGCTTTTCACTTCCTATTCCTGCATCATACTACATCAAAGAGAAACATTCTGAATTCTCATTTTGCTTTCCTTATAGCCAGGATCAACCCTTTGAGATTTCAGCTGGTTAAGTAATTTGTTCAACACCATATAAACAGTGAATGATGCAAGAAGTGGTTGACAGCTAGTGGTCTTTCTATTCTCCTTGTGATGCATATTCCAGTGATATAGCTTGGGCAGGTCACTGCATCTCTCTGAACTATTCTTGCCTAAATATAAGAGTTAAATAAGATGATTCAGTTTTGACAGGTTTGTTTTGTTGTTAATATGCACTATAAGCATTTTTTTTCAAAATACAAATGCCTCATAGACAAAGGCTGTGCTTTCTGTATTCTTGAGATGATCGTTACATATAATAAATGCTCAATAAATATTTGTTGTGGATGAATTAATGAATGAAAATATTAACCTTATTGCTTTTCTCACAAGCATGATTTTCAATGCCAGGACACAAGCTCCTGTGAGGTATTCTAAAATCTCATCACTTCACGCTTCCACTGCTTAAAATGCATTTGTCATGGGCTTTGCCACAAGAGAATGCTTAGCAGGGGTCAGTTTGTGTTCTTCCGAGAGAACAAAGAATTGGCACTAGGAAAGCAGGAACCTGGGAAGAATCAAGGTGGGGACTGTGGTAGGTAGACTTTTCTAATAATGACGTAAAACAGTTCCTTTGGGTTCTTTTTATCTTTGTGCTTCTGGTATAGCAACAATATAACAAAACTGTGGCTATTCAAATTTAGTAAAATAGAGCCTATTCAAACCCAATTTTTAATAAGTGAGCAACTAGAGTATGCTTAACATTTCTGTTTGGGCATGCAATAGACAACTAAATCTTATGTTTATGTTTTTAATTTAAGCATACAGTGTTTTAAATGCACCCTTAGAAAATTCAGTCCAGTACTGATGCATTATTTAATAGTGTTCTTCTCTATGCCAAAAAAATTCAGAGGAATGTACACAGCCCCCAGGGAATACAGAATCTATGGATCTTGTAATTACTGTTTGAAACTTAAAATTTCATCAAAGTCATTAGCTAACATTTCTAAAGCTTTACACATGAATAATTCTGAGTAGATATCCGCCTTCTGTTTCATCTCCAACCAAAGGGAGGTGTAGAGGGAAAGGAAGATCTGCACAACCAATATTTATCATGATTATTTTTGGAATTAAAAATAGGAATTTGCTCAAATGCCTGGTTTTGTATCTTGAGCTTCACAAAGACCCACATCATATTGCAATGATAAAATTATTCTTCTCTAAAACTAAAAGAAAAATATGGGAAAGTTAAACATTTGTTCCAATTTTTTTTTTACTAAATTTATATATAAAAGAATGCATAGTGGAGAGAGCAATAAAGAATCAGCTGTTTGTTGTGAGCCGTAGTACATACAGGAAAAGAAAACATTACATAAGCTAGGAACAGTCTAATGTAGACACAAAGGAGAATGATGTAATTGCAACTGCAGATTTGTGCTTCCACACTAACGGTGCTTTCGATATCATTCAACTAAACTGAAATACTCACTTCAACCTGACAAAGTCGTGAAGAAATGTCTTGTAAAAACTCACTTACTACATTCTAATAGGGTTAAGTATTATTGCCTAAGAATAAGAAAAGGAAAACATTATGTTAATTAAATTTGAGTAATAACTTATTCATAATGTGGACCATTTTATGTCATCAGTTTTTTTGTTTGTTTGTTTGTTTGTTTGTTTAGGTTGCCAAAGAAGGTACAGGGCTCAGCTATAAAAAAAAAAATGCCATGGCAACCTGAACTGGGATGGTCCTCAATTCTCTAGACTGTATTTCAGGATTCCTCATGATTTTTAAAGTTCTCTGTAATGCAGGAAGTGAAAGAAAAAGAAAAAAGAACCTCCTCACCTAAATGACCTTGGTCTTAATAAATGCTCTAATAAATTAATTTTGACCTTGAGTTAAATGATCCACCTCTTTTGGGTAACTATGATGAGGCTACTTATCTGTATTTACTTAAGTTAGATTTTATGTAAACCCTTAAAGTGTATGAGTTTAACTGTATTTCTTAAAGAACTAGCCCAATGTGAATCTAAATCCAAGTGTGCTTTTCCAGTAGCTTCTATTTAGATTCCACTGTATAACCTATATCTTACTCCCAACTATAGGAAAATGAGGACTGACTGTTAGACTATTTGATAGGGGCAAAAGTCTGATAAATATATTTTCAACAGTTTTGAAGTTTGAAGTAAGAATAGTATTATTTGACTATTTCTAGTTTCAGGTTCAGTACTAGGTCAAAAGAGCAAAAAAATTTTTTTTAACATGTTTCTTAAAATCGTCAAGTAGTTTAGGACTGAGGAAATTGTGTTTATTTCAGAATTCCAGGGATATGGTTCCCAAGAATCATTGGAGAAGTTAGGAGAACAATTTAAGCCTAGAAATCACTAAAAGGATTGAATAAAATAAGAGGAACTCCCACAAAGAAGGATTGCCTGGTGATGTAGAATCCAGTTATAATTTCCCTTGTAATTACCCAGCTCAGAAGACTCAATTCCTTTTCCTAACAATGGGATATATCCTCTTGCTTTGGATGCCAGATGGCTTCTTACCTGTTTTGGTTCATCAAATTAAATACCTTGTATAAAGTGAATCAATGGTGCAACCACAGTGCACATGTCCAGATGTGGATGATGTTATGGAGGACAAAAATGTTTGAATGGATAAGCCCAGAGGAGTAAGTTAGTAGCTTGCATGATGTCCAGGACATGAAAGGATGGGCTGATAGTGGGGACCAGACTAGATTCAGCTGGACAGGACTCCCCAGCTCATTGGAACTAGAGTCACAAGGAAATTGTGTGCCAGGAATAAACAAAGCTAGAATTTGGTGAAGCACTGTGCTCGACTTTTGTCACATGGAAGTCACTTCTAGGCACTGGTATTATAAAATAAAATTAAAAAGCCAAAACCTAAACTTTATTTTTGTAAATGAGAGTGTTATAACTCCTGGTGAGAGATCCTTGAAATAGATTATTATGGAAAATGCTTTACCCTCTTCTATTTTTTCCCCATTATACAAATTCAATTAAATCTAATTGAAAAAGAGTTATAAAAATAGCAATTATACCCTACCAGTTAATTATTTTTTTGTTGGAATGAGTGAGTTATAACAGATGCAAAGTAACACAATTAGCAAGCTGCCTTAGTGTTTATTTTCATTTTTCATTTATATGTTTACCTACTTATTCTATGCCCTTCCACAAAGGAGCAGAAGTGAATTTGCTATTCATTTTTAGTGTTTTTAATCATCATATATTATCCAGTGGACTCCAGTTCTTGAGGAAATAGAAAGTATGCTAACGAGTATTTTTGCCTCAAAATTGGATTTAAGTAGTAAATTTAAATCTCTTAAAGACTTAAAAAGAACAAGAAAAGTATATACAAATTCTCAAACTCCTATAAAGTGCAAAACTCTAAATTCCAAGATTTACACTTGTGAGTCTATTAAAGTTAGCAAATAGAGACTTTAAATAAAATAAATAGAACAGTAAATGACCAAAAGATTCTACCATCTGGGATGATGGGAATCAACCAACAATAATAACAACAAAAGATAGCTTTATCATTTTCAGACAGTTCCCAACTAGCTTCCAGTCCTCCTCTGTGATCTCATACTGCTCCATCTTCTCCCCTCTTTTTTTTTCCAGTACTGAATATTGAATCTAGAACCTTTGCACTGAGCTGTATCATCAACCCTTTCTTTTCTTTTCTTTTCTTTTCTTTCCCTTCCTTGCTTCCTTCCTTCCTTCCTTCCTTCCTTCCTTCCTTCCTTCCTTCCTTCCTTTTTTAGTCAGGTTCTCACTAGTTTGCCCAGGCTGGACTCACATTTGTGGTCCTTTTTCTGCCTCCACCTCCCAGAGTACTGCTGCACCCTTTACTTTGATGAAAGCAGACTGATCATCACTCTTATGGTCAAATTTCAAGATGTTAGAAATTAATTCTGACCTAAAGCACACTTCTGCTTTTTTGATATTAGTTCAAGTTCCATGTTTTCCTGTCTTTGCCTCTAAATGCTAAGAAAAAGCACCAAATTAATACATACTTTCTCATTAACAAAACAAAAATATTTGGCTTGCTTTTAAGTGATTAACCAACTACACTGAGCCACTTACACCCTGTGGAATCGCTGGGATATTTGGTGAATAAGAATACCAGACTGGTGATAATCTTTTTTGATCACTTAGGAGTGGTTTAAAGTATACAAGTAGAGCAGTGTGACCTACAATTAAGCTAAGATGATGCTCTCTCTAGGTATACTCATATATAGTCTCTATGTTACTCCTATATGCACAGGAAAGGTATGAAAGAATGCACCTCCAGTGAATGGAAGCATCTAAGAGCAGGGCTGGAAGTTGGGAAGGGGACTTTCACTTTCTGCTTTCTACACTTATATCCTGCTTGAATTTTTACAATGAGCAAGTATTACTGTTTTATTTAGTAATTTAAGCAATAAAAATGTTATTATTTCTAACATTCCAAAATTAAGATGATAGCATGGTGACTTGAAATCTTTTAAAAATATTTTTCACAATAGTGTTTTCAATTCTGTGATGTATGACACATTTCGAGGTTTGTCCTTAATGAATGACTGAAAATATACAAAAAGCTGAAATTTATTCAAATGATTATTGCATACACTATGTTGTGTTGGTATACATTGGCTCAAGGTTCTGATTAAAGACTTCCAACCTAGTCCTATCTCTGTGACTAAGATTATAATCTTTTAATACTGTTACTAAAGATCTTGCATAAATCCCTTATTCAACAAGAAAATCTTTGAGCACTTTTTGCTCCTTGTCAACCCCTGGATGGAGTATTAAGTTTAAAGGAAGGTAGACAGGAGTGTCCCTCAGTTAGATAACTAACCTCTTTTGCAAGCATTCTATGTGTAGGCACTGTGTTTGGTACCTTATATATTAACTCTTTACATCTTTACAGTGCTCCTGTATGGTAGAAATACTGCTAACCCCATTTTACAGATGTAGATACTGGCACACAGAGGTTAGGAATAGAGGAGCTAGGGCGGCAGCCCCTTGAATCCTAAAAATCAGGCTCTGACTCAGTAGTTCATGCCTTCAAACCCATGACTTCATCATACTTTCTAAATCATAAGGTAGATATAATCTAGTAGGAGGAGTTTAACAAATAATTGCTTAAGTATATTTTGACAAATGGAACAACTTGCATTTCCCACAATAGAAAGTTAAAAGCCATGGAGTCTCCTCAAACAATGCAAGAACTTGAGAGGCATCTAAAATGATATAGATATTGATATATTAACATAAAAACAAATTAACTTCATATTCTAAGGTGGAAAATATTATAATAGTACTAATAATGTGATTTGAACTGTGTTTTTAAAAAACCTAGATAATTAAAAGACGAAAACTGTACTCATAAAAAAAAAAGTATTCAATATTCCTGGAGGTGAAAGGAGGCTGCGTAAGCGATACAGGTCAGCACCCTGGGGAGCACATCACTGATCAGGGCAGTTTCTCCTCCTGGCCCTGGATAAGGCTTCACGCATCTCCTCAACACAGAGCCCAGGCGTCGCCACCAGTCAATGCCTAGCAGTTCCTGTGATTAACCCTCTTAGGTTTTTAGTATTCCCTACCCTCCTCTTGACTGCCAGAATCCATTCACCTTATATTCTTGGTCTCTCCTGTCTTCTCTCTCATTCTCCTGCTCAAACGGTGCGTGTCTCTGTGTCACTCTATTATGTACACTCCCCTTGTCACTGGTTCCTCTGGAGGGGACTAGTGCTGTTTCCTCACGTGGTGGGTGGGACAGGAGGATGGGAGGAACAGACGCACACTGCATGTACACTGGATCCTGATTTGCTACTGCTGTTGCTGTGCTCCACATCACCACCTTTGCCTGTATCAGATCATTTCCATAAGCCTACAGATATGCTCTAATATCTATAATTTTATAAGCTTTTCTCTAGATCCCACATTCTTCTCCAGCCACTGCCTTTACAGCACATCTCTTTTATGAAACTGCCTAGATTGATGTTTCCACTTCTCACCCTCCTATTTTGCCCCCTCGAGCCCATTTGTAAGGTGCTAATCCTATTCATGAGGACTCTGCCTCATGACATCATCACCTCCTAAAAGTCTCACTTCTTAAGACTATCACACTGGCAGTTAAGTTTCAGCATGTGATTGTTGGACACATTTCATAATACATAGGGTCTAACTGCCCTCTCCTTAAATTGGCTTCTAATCCATAGAATGTGGTAGAGGTGACACTGAGTGTCTCTTGAGACTGTGTTAGAGTAGGCCACATTCTCTCTCAGAGTCTGGCTACTCTGAAGCCATGGGTCTGGAGGGGCCACGTAGGTCTAGAAGAAATGCCTGAAGAGCCTTGTCTATTCTGGAATCCAGTTGATTGAGTTTTCCCAGTACAATGCCAGAACTTTTGAGTGAGAGAGCCTTCCTATAGTTCCAATCCTTAGATTTCAACACCAAGATGGGTTTTCCCTGCAAATTCTGCTCAGACTGCAGACCTAAAGGCAGGATACTGTTTTAACCCTCTTGGTTTGAGCACAGTTTGAACAGCTATCACAGTAATGGTAGCATTGCCTATGGTAGTGAGCACATTGACTCTGTACGGTGCTCCTTTAATTATCTTATGACAAGCATATTATGACCCTTTGGTTCATTCATTTGTGTCTAATTCTTTTCATGCCTAGGGGACATTCTTGAAGTAGCCTACTACTCCTGTGGCCACTGGTCTATAAGGATTCCTTTTTCTTCACCTTTCCTGAATCTAGAGAAAATATCAGAAATGCTGCCTTCCAAAATTGGGAGGAAAACATCTCATTCAAAGCCAGCTACCTAGAGATGCGGTTGCAAGTATGATGTAGTAATTTTCCCTGTCTCTGCCCTAGAAATAGGAACAGATTGGAATATGTATCCAAGAGGTGACAAAGAAGTATTCTCAGGACAGGAGCAAATAAACTGTAAAGAGAAGTAATAGTCTCATTAACTTGCTGTCTTGGTTGCTTTTACTTTTCTCTCATTGCTGAGACAAAATACCTGACACCCAAAATGAAGTAAGGAAAGGTTTATTTTAATCTTACAGTTTTTGGAGGTTTCAGTTCATAATCAGCTGGTACCAAGGCAGGGTGGCATGGCACTGGGACAACACTTTAAGGCAACAATCAGAGCAAAAGGGGGAGAAAGAGCAAGCCTCCTTTGCTCCTTTTTATTGTAAGCAGGCCAGCCCCACCCAGAGCAGGTGTAGCACTGGCAAAATCTTCTTGCCCTCCTCTTGCACAGGATGAGGATGTTTACAAAGTTAAGAACCCTGACTCCCTGATGAGTCTCTCAGTTAAACTTCTAAACTTTTCAAGTTGACACAGTGTATCAACTGTAACACCTGCTTTAGACAATTATGTGTTGAAGTGAAAATCAGTGGGTGGGTGATTTTTTTTTTTTGGTATCAGAAATTGAACACAGGACCTCACACTTGAAAGCAGGCACTATGCTGCTAAGCTATATCCCTGGTCCTGTCATTTTTAAAAAGTTCTTCATATTGTCATTTCTTCCTCTTAGGAAGAGAGTTAGGCAAAATCGAGGCCAGATTTTGCCTAACTAGAAAAAGAGCAATCTGATGTCATTCCACTTCATTAATGAATTTCCTCAGGAGGCAAATTTTTGTATAAATGACTTATATATTTGCCAAGTACAGTGCCTAATATAAATTAATATAGGTATTCTGTTTTCTAAATTGATCTACAAATTTAGTGAGTATGCATTTGTTCCCTTAAAATTGGTCATTTTGGAGAATGATTTAGGATTCCACCAGAAGCGTCTAACTAGTTTCTGTATTTCTTTTTTAAATTTTATTTTGTAGTATGTTAGCTGCAGTTTGAAATACTGCATAGTTAGAAGAGACTCCCAAACATTGAGTCCTCCTCATGCGGATGATTCATGGGTCCAAGAAGTACTTTCTAGAACAAACATCAGGGAGTTTAATTTCTTCCACAGCCATCTTCTGACTTTAGCTCTATGGTCATAACCACTGAGACCCCAGACTCTTAATTCTATTCAATGTAAAGATATCACTGATGAATTTGGGTTTTATGCCTCATTAGAGCTGCCTCATCTAAAAGTCAGTTGGAAACTAAATAATGACAGCCATCCGCTATGTAAGTAACATTCAATTCAAAAGAGGGAAATGTAGTATCATTAATTAAAATTGCATTTTTATTATAACAAGATATTATTTGATCATTTTATTCTTGGTCTCAGTGATACTGAACACAACTTATACTGCAACATTAAAATTATGTGTAATTTTGCTGAGTAGAAGTCTTTACATGTCTTTGAACCTCTTCCATTAAATCCTTTTCTTTCTTCTCTAGGCCTCTAATCCTTCTTCCTCTTTGCTACCACCCATTGGATAGGCAACTTGGTTACATGGTATCTTTTATTTATCTACAGTTAACTAAGCTGTTAATAATTTAGTTTTTCTTTAGGAAAAGTACAGCAGATTTAAGACATTCAGTAGTCACCCACTGTTACTAGGGGGACCAATACTACATTCTAGTTTCTTCCTCAAAATTAAGCAGAAACATGTTTATTAGAATTTAGCAATGTCTTTGTTTTATGTTCTACAAAAGTGTTAGGAAGATACATATTTTTCCTTGCTTTCTGTTTGTACTATTTTTTTTTTAAGGAAATGAGCTGGCATATTATGAGTGCGAATGGAACATATTTTGATAGAAAATGGCTATTCTATGGTAGTCTCTGTAGAAGAGAATGAAATTCATGAGCATTTAACCCATTAGTGCTGACAAAATATTGAGTCTTACAAAAGCACCATTTATCGGTGACCATTAATTAACTGAACCATTACCATGCCATCTTACCTCCTATCCCAAGCCTTCCCATGAATTCAGTCACATGCTTGGTTTTTAAAGACTAAACACTCTTCTGGGAAAAAGTAAGAATCTAAGAATAATTGTAATTTTTTTTTTTAACCCTAGAAGGGTATAAGATAAGCCATTTCTCTCTTTATAAGACAGCTTCATAAACAAGGGTTTCACTAAACATAATGAAAGAGTTTCACTATATAAAATAAATTTTTGGTCAAATATTTGAAGGAGTTCTGAAATCTCCCATCTTCAGGGTTGACATGTAGTACAATATGCCCTGTCACAAATGATTCTTTTAAAACACTGAAACAGTCATCTTTTCATTAAAATTTAATTTTTATTTCTGAGTTACTCTATCAAGTCTCCTATTCTTGTAATGGCTCTTGTGTCATTGACTGGCTTTCCATTCTGCCTTTGAACTATTCTTTTGATTCAGTTGTTTTCAAAGTGACTGTCAGAAAGACGCTTAGTGAGTTTCTCTTTAGAACTGTGCACGCAAGCGTCTGGGAGAAGGCCAGAGCTCGGGCATGTGTCCTCAGAGCCCTGGGCACCGCCCCGCAGCCGGGCACTCCAGCCAGGCGCTCCAGCCTGAGGTCGCCCTTCTCTAGGCTGAGAGCCCTTAGTGCAGAAATTCACTCCCATGAACACAATGGCAGCTTGTGGAGACTGCCGTCCTGTTTTTATGACCACAGAACACTGTATGCTTTGCTTTAATGGAGAAAGGTCTCTAACGAAGTCTGTAGTAAAGCAAAACTCTATAAATAAACTCCTTCCCAATAATTTCCATTATAAAATGAAAGAAATAGTATCAGCAAGAAGAAACTTCACCTCTTTATATGTTTATACTTGACTTTGTTCTCTGCTGAATTTGAAGTGATTTGCAAGAAAATATAAAACTATAGTAAGAGAACAGACATTTAAAATTAAAAAAGAATGAAAACAGAGGTGGGGGTCAAAAGATAGAGTCAGGAACAAGACTTCTAAAATGCTTAAAATAAGGACCCCTGCTGTTGGTGGGTCACATTTCGGCTGTAAACCCTCTAGTAGACTTCTGTCAGTTAATGTCATCACCCCAAAACATCAATTTGCTAATGAGCATTTTTGAGGAAAGTGGAAAGGTCAGGATGAAGGGGTGAAAAAGCAGGGGCGTATGGCCAACTCATTTTTCATTTGGCTTCTTGTAGGAGTAGATTTTAGCGTATCTAGAGTAGAGCACATTCTGGACTCTGTGTCCTTAATACAATCTTCCTCAACTATTGTACTTCTGAGACAAATACTCTTCAATGCTGAAAAGCATTGAATTCAAAATCTGGGTTGGCTTGACTTGTCAAGAACAGAACCTTAAAGATGTATAAAGCTTCTCTGTGTCTCTCCTCTCTTCCACAGTCTGACAGCTCAAAAGATTTATCTATTCTTTCTGTCTGCATTTCTTTACCCACCCTCACTCTTAAAACTATTCTAATCTGGCTTCCACCCCCACTACATCACTGGATCTGATCTTAGTAGGGTCCCTAAAGCACTTCTAAGTTCGTATTTTATTTGGATTCCAGCAACATTTGGAAGCTGTCTGCTCTCTCTTTCTTAAAATTCTCTGTGCTCTTGGTTTTCCTGACATCACAACTTTCAAAGTGAGCTCCCTCTTCTCTTGTCATTTCTCCTATGGGTCCTTTGCTTTTCCTCCAGAGAACCCTGTATGGTTGATTTCCTTGGGATTCTATTCTAGTGCTGAAAAGAACTCCAGAGTCAAGAAAAATGAACCAGCAAAATCATAGACCAAAATTATAGACTAGCAAAGAAACTCTAATACTGTACTTCCAAATCCCATAGCATAGAATTTTGTGCAGTTCTTGTTAACTGAATAATAGCAGTGGTACACATGGTACAGTGTATTGACTTGGTCAGTTTCTGTTCCAAACTCTTTCTGCTGTCTTCTCTTCCGATTTGGAAGAGCTTGGAGCTAGATTTTCCTAACTGCGTCCAGCCAGGGTTTCAAATGTGATGAAAGCTTCATTGGTTAGAGATACTCATGTGAAATTTGAACTTGGATCTGAGTTAGATGCAGAGACAGACAGAGAGGGGAGTGAGGGGAGAGAGAGAGAGGGAGAGAGAGAGAGAGAGAGAGAGAGAGAGAGAGAGGAAGCTGAGGGATTGATGTTGCTGGTTTGAAGTTCCAGCCTACATACATTTTGTGACTCAGGAGCCAACAGTTCTGGTGGTGACTTCCTGATATCTGCACTGCATTAGACAAGTGTGTTTGTAAGTACTATACAGTGCTTTTGGTGGCAGCCTCCTGATTCCCAGATGTTCCCCTAATAAGTTTATCAGGAAAATGTATCCAAAGTTTGGAATTGGGTGATAGAGATTGGAGATATTTGTCAGACAAGTTCTGAGTATTATGTAGTTGAACCTTCAGGAATTTTTCTGGTTCACTAGGGATCTGTGTCTTTGATCAATTTCCTTTTGACTAGGATATTTTACAGCTCTAAATCATAGAAATTTACTTGGAGCAAACTATAGAAATGCAAATAATTCTTGTCATTAGCAAGCATTTTTTTCCTGGTAGATGTACAATGGATTTTTGCTCTGAAGAAAAGATAAACCCACGCATTATTCTTTTTATTGTGGTAAAGTTATTGTGTCTGATATGGGAGCTGCCAGCCACATGTAGTTACTGAGCACTTGTAATGTGGCAGAAGTTTAAATTGATGTATGTTATAAGTGTAAAACATACATCAGATTTCCGATTTCAAAGACTCAGTATAAAAATGTATATAAAACATCTCATTAATTTTATTGTCTATGTTGATCATATCCTGAAACAATGTTTTGTTTATACTGGATTACCTATATTTTTATAATTAATTTTACCTATTATTTTTACATTTTGAATATAGCTCCAAGACAATTTTAAATCACACATGAAATGTGCATTATAGTTCTCTTGGGTAGTGCTGCCCCACAGAATTTTAACCAGTTTTGCCCCTATTAGCAAGTTGATTTCAACATTCCTGATTATGTGTAAGTACTATATATGTACACAAAATTATATGTACATATATGTGTGTATATCTCAGAGTTTTCTTTTAAAACAGACTTAACTTCTTACAGGTTCTCTCACTAATTTATTTTAAAAAAATCTTTGATACATGTCATTTTATATTTGAATGAATATCACAATTTTAACATTTTGTACATTAGCAGTCAGTTCTGCAGCATTGCTCCAATAGGCATAATTTAAATCTTCTCTTTTAGTCCTTTTGGTAAAGTTATAAAAATGCAATTCCCTCTATTAAATTCCATTTCAAAATAGCTAAAAGTTAGTGTTTAGTCCTTTCTAGATACTTTACAAAATTACACATTTATTCCTCATAACTCCAAGACATAGGGAGTATATGTTCCATTTTATAGATGAGACCCTAAGAGTGTAAGAAATTCCAGATGTCCAAACAGGAGTTGATAGCTGATTCACTCCCAGCATAATGATCTCAAAATCCACTTCTATTTACCACTGTGCTAGCACTTATTTTCTTTCCAGTAAATAAAAAGAAATGAGTATATCTGTCACTGTGCTGTTTAGAAGTGATGTGGCAAAGGACACAGAAGAAGTTATAGTCATGGCCTCCCTTGTTCTGGCTTCTCTGGGTCCAGGACCTTTGGTTCATGGCTGTTTCTCAGGACTGGGCATAGCTCATGTCTGGGTAGGTCAGACTGTCACCCATTTCCCACTGTAGCTGAGAAGTACCTGTACCCAAACTAAGAGGTCTTGCTAGTGGAACTGCACTAGAAGCGTGTTACTCTACGGGTCATGGAGTTTGCTCAATTGGCTTTCATCTTTGACAAATGCAAAGAACAGTTACACTGTAATAACAGTTATTAACAGCCTGCTGTGTGACAGACATTGCATTATGTGATTTACAATCTCTCTTTAATTCTTTCAGTAGCTCAGTAAGGAGAGTAGTAGTGCCCTTATTTTAAAGATGAGGAATCTGGTCTCAGGTTAATTATGAATATCTTAGAGTTCTCTGAATAATCACCAGCCTCTTCACTAGGCGTGGGCTGCATGACTGACAATTATTTTAGACATATCAAAATGTCATTAAAACATTTGTTTTGATGATAAAGAACTCTGATGAGAAGGGAGTCTTTGTTTTGATGATGAAGATGATGTTATTTGTCGACATATAACTGAAAAAGGAAACTTGTTAAAGCAAAAATTATATATTATATATATATATATAATATATATAGTTCCATTGTTAAAAGTTTGAAATGGACAGGCAATTAAATATTTTCCAACATGCACCACATTAGCTTTTAATTCATTAGCTGTCTTTTCCTGCTGTCCACTTTCTTGCTATGCTGTATGTTTTATATTGGTGCTGCTGAGATACCCAGAAGGATTATGCTGCTCCACTTTCATCCCAGGAAATAGAACTGCTATGAATTATTGATAGTGTTGGCTTTCTAGGGCTTTAATTTCACCTCTTTCTTTCTGACAAGGATATTAGTTAAATGGAATTTTTTATATCACCCCAGAAGCTTACTACATTTTGCAGAAAATACTGACTTAAATTATAGAAAAAATAGTACTATGTTGATTTCCACTTCTACAAGTAATGGATTCTCCACACATTCCACTCCCCCACATCTTTGCTAGGTGGTAGGTTAATAGGGCAAATTTCAAACTGAGTTCCCCAGAGTCCTTGGAGCTTCTCAGAGGTACTTGAATTGTGGCTGGAAGAGAGAGAGGGCTGTGATGCAGGAGGGTCTCTGCACACACACACAAATTACCATCCCTTTGGTTTAGAAAAGAACTCCACTTACTCTCCTAGAAGCATTAAACTTTCATGCAAGATGGTGTTGGAGGAAAAGATTCTTTTTAAGAAGCTTGAAACTCTTGAACTCATACAATAAATACAATTATGCATGTTTGTACATTTTTGAGGTACAAAGAAAGAGATAGCTAAGGGTTTTTATACAGTATGTCTGAACATCTACAATGGTGCATTGGAATTGTCAGAAGGTAGTGGTGGTCTGACATGTGACTGGGCTTGTGGGATGGACTTGGTCTTCCTGTGGTGTTGTAAGAATTACTCTCAATACTGACTGAAGCCAGGTACCATGTTCATTTATATCCTGAGTAAACTCACAATCATAAGAAATGCAATCAAATTTGAAGGGAGGGGGCTAAAGAATGAACCAATTGTATAAGTTGATTTGGTTCACATTCAAGTCATTAATCAGATCGCTAGGTCCCCACCTTCCTTTGAGAAGATGAATATACTCATTACTTGTGTAATTTCGTAGAGAACTGAATAGGTAAAATTCTTTACCATTTTCTGTAATGGAAGCAACTATTTTTTTTTAACTTACAAAGAGTATTTAAAAATCTCAGGGTTTGTTTCACATGGGATAGAAGCAGTGTTAAATGGTCATGCTCAGGGTTCCTTTCTGGATGCAGACAGTGTAGGGTCCTGAACAGGTCTCTTCTCCCACACATGGAAGCTGTAGGTCTGAAGAAGGCACACAGGTACAAAGGCGTACTCATTAAATAATATTCATTAGACATTGTAGAGTACCCACTTTCACCAGGCATTGTGCTAGATATCAGGGATTTTTTAATGAGTGAGATTCTGACTTTGCCTTCCTAGGACTGGCATTCTAATGTAGAGGAGGCACATAATGAATGTATAAACTATTACATAAACATGGCAATTTTCAGAATGTGATAATTGCCATGATGTACACAACAGAGAGTACATCACCTAGCAGAAGTCAAAGAAGGACCCCTGGGAGAGCAGTAACTTAAGTGCATTTTAGAAGGCCACAGCTGGCCTCACTGCTGGCTGCCAGTGCCATAAATGTGCAGCACTTACTGTGTTTGATGGCCGAGTATGTACCATCTGCCCCAAAGCATAAGAAGAAGAATGTCATGGAAACCCTGAGGGGACCAATATTTGGTGACTGCCTAGATAGGAACAAAAAAATATAGCACAGTTAGTTTATTAAACAAGTAGATTTTCCTTGGTCCTTTAACATTTTTCAGCACTGTGTTTTATTTATTTATTTTATAAAAATAATGGCCTGAAGGATACTTAAAAGCAATATATGCAGGATCATTGTCCCTTGCCACTGCATAAAAAATTCTTTTTATAGCTGTCTATAATCTTCATAAATGATGTAAAAAATGTCATGAAATGCCTTCTTATATTGTTACTTTGTAATTATTAAAGGTAACATGATTTTGGTAAAGGAACAAAATAGACCTTATGAAAATTATTTTCAATTTTAAAGCCTCTATGTAAGGCATTTAAAACACATTACAGGGAAGGGAGTTTACTTGGTACATGACTATCACATAACATGACTTCTGTAATAGATTTTTTCTAATTTATGCTCTTATTCTTTTGTTTTTATTAGTTGAATCTTTTAACAAGTAATGCTTACCAGTGGATCAAATTTCTTAAATAGAAATACCTGAAAGATATATGTATGTGAGCCAATTCAGATTTACAGCAGAAATGTTAGACTTCAGGCTCTTTCAAATACATATAATTCATCCCTCCATCCAACCATCCATTCAATATTTATTGAGTCTACTACACTGCTAAATAAAATATGCAAGAGTCAGAGCAGTGCATTATGGTTGTGCTGACCCATTGGGTGGGTGAATACTGCTGTTGGTTCATTTTATCTCTGTACAGTCACTGTAGGGAAAAAGACACTTACGTGAAAAAGTGTGCTGAAGCACACAAAGAGCAATTTGAAGTTATTCAGTCAGTGTGATATGATTAACAGAATTAATTCAGAAAAAATACACAGGATGGTTCCTAGGTACGCCTTAGGAAAACCCCCCATGAAAACTATTATATTGCCAATAAAGTTCAGTATGGCATTTGATTACAATGTAAGAGGCCACTAGATTGCCTATATTCTAGTTTTAAAACATAATGACTGAATATGTCTTGTTCAAAATATCAAGAAATTTTGAAGGCCTGTAATGCTTTCATTCTTTTATTTTTATCAGTTTTATACTATTGTGTTTTGTTTCAATTCATTGTATGTGAAGGTATAAACAACTATTACAAAGAAAACAAGAGATGTTATGGTAGCCATTGTTGATTTCCTGTTCTCTTGTTTTGAAATCCTGTGTTGCTTGCATTGTTTTGTCCTGATCTGCTTTCTTCTGTTCCGTTTTGTTTTGTTTTATTCTCTTTAAAATAAAATTGTAAAAAAATCCAAAATATCAAGAAAGATGAAACATAGCAAAGTATAAATTTATTA
>RJWM01018864.1:0-40021 GCA_004363535.1 Dasyprocta punctata
CAGGTCACCCTAGGTGTTGATAGGAGCTTTACTCAGAGGCTGGCCTTTGGAGGGGCACCTAGGGGCTGAGGGAGGTTCACTGACACTGGCTCCCACATTCTGTTCCTCTCTTTTTTTTTAATATTTTTTTTTATTTTAAAGACAAAACAAAACCAAAGATAGAAATGATACAGAATTTCAAAAATAATAGGAAATTAACACTATTTATTATACTGCATATTGTTATCTTAAAAGTAGTTGTTCAGGTTACAAGATTTAGGTATTAAAAAATGATCAAACAATCAAACAATGAGAGCACGAACTGTTCTTGATGAACTCAGAGATTAGTAGTATAGTTATCTATCTTGTATATATAAACATACACACACATATGTATATCTATATACATACAAGAGATCTTACAACTTCTACCACAAACATTTATGATAAGAAAGTTACTATAAGACAGGACCACGGTCTTGACTATTTAGATGACACTATCCCTGAGGGCATAACGCAGTCAGACAGGAAGATTACTGAAAGAGTAGAAAACTAGAATAGCGGGTGGTAGGGGACTGTGAAGCCAGTAAATAGCATTGCTCTGGGGAATATTAACTCTGTTCATGCACACCTTACCCAATTTAAGAATCTTCAATGTACCCAAGATCATTATGTCTAAAAACAAAAAGAACAGTAGGCCAGGTAAAGTGGTGCATGCCTATAATCCCAGCACTCAAGAGGCTGAGGCAGGAATGAGTTTGAGGCCAACAAACCAATCTGGACTACACAATGGGTTCAAGGGTTAGGATAACCCTAACTCTAAGCTGTGCATGATGGTGCATGCCTATAATTGCAACACTCTGGGAGGCTAAGACAGTAAAATCACAAGTCTGAGTCCAAGACAACTTAGTGAGTGACAACTTTTCCAAAACAAAAAATAAAAAATGGGCTGGGGATGTAACTCAGTGAAAAGGCTCTGCATTCAATCCCTATTATTGCAAAAAGAAAAAAATAAAGAGTAAAACAGTGATAGCATAAATGAAAGAATACTACAAATCATTTTTAAACCATGTATTTTAATCACCTTTAGGGGAAATACATTATGAAAGTTTCAATTTATTAAAATATGTTTCAGAAGTTTATCTGTGAAATAAACACAGCTTCCATGGAAGCTGAATTAAAAGTTGTCAGACTCTTCTATAAAACAATATATGGGTCATGACACTTACAGGTGAAATCTCACACACACAGACACAAAATAAAGTCACATGTGATTAATAAAAATATTTTAAGCTCAAAATACAGTCTATTGAACAAAACAGAAGTATCAAACCAAAGGGGCTTTTTCATATTTTTAATCTGAAATGCTGATACTTGAGAGAAAGGAATGCGAAGGATGGAAACGTGAAAATTCAAAAAGTCATGTCTGGGAACCTCTAAGTCCTCCTTACTATGTCTCACCACACTGCAAGGTGGCGTCACAATGGACTTACCCTGGCAACAGCAGGGTCACCTGGCGTCTCAGCAGCAGAATCTGCCCTTTATTCAGATTATAAATTGTCCTCAAACAAGGACCCTTCTCCACCAGCAAATTGCTCCTCCTTCTATGGGTTCTGCCACCCCTGAGCTCACTCTCGGCCCCAGGCATCTTAGAGCAAATGTTGGCTTGGTGAGGTTCCTTTCCCGCTCTCCTCCTCCACAAGGCCTAAGTGTCCTTCTCCGTCCCTCAGCCTCCCCGTTCCAGCGGGCAGGGAGGCCCTGTGAACCTGATCCCTGTACTGGAGCCGTTCTGGGAAGCAGGGGCCATGCCGAGGCTGGGCTGGGGAAGTGGACACCACAGCTGGTCTCTAAAATATGCTTCAGACTCTGTCTTCTTCCAAAAGCTTCTATTTTCCTGGAAACCCAGGGCTCAGGGTCAGAGAGGAGGCATCAAAGAGATCTACAGATCAAAAGAGGTTTTGCCAACTACTATTCATGAATGGGAAAAGACGTGTGAGACAGAAAGGCAGAAAATTAGGAAGTTTGTGTCCGCGAGACAAAACAGCAGCCACACTGAATATCACATGATGTCTTTTTCTGTATAACCACAAATCCTCACCCAATAGACTACCTGTGAAAGTCAAAGTCTAACAATTCTGGAATTCTAAACTTTGATAAAACATCATGTATTACTCCTTATGACACAACTTCATCACTGTCTTTATACACAAAATAGTACTTGATACACAGCCATTTATACTGCATCCATTATTCAGTGGTTGTTTCAACTAGGAGAGAAAGCTTCTCTTCTCAAGAATTCAGAAAGGTGAGGATCAGATGACCCGGATTCTAGTGCTGGCTCTACCATTACTCACTATAAAAGTAAGAATGCCACCGCAACTCACAGCCTATCTCTTAGCTGTCCTCCTGAACAGCAGGTAACAGCCAGGACCCCTCTGATTATAAAATACAAACAACTTAAAACTGGCAAAAGTCAGGCAAAACAATCATGTCGTCTTCCCATATAAAATTCTCCCAACTTTATTTTCCACCTCATTTTCCTAAAAGATTAACAGAAAGATGAACTGCTAATGTAACATAATTTGCTAGACCAATGGTTTGCAGGTTTTTTCCTGCCTCCCATCAGCTCTGAGAAGCAAGCACATTCCCACCACACTGCCCTCGCTGCGCCAGGGAGCCGGGCGGAGTGGGGGTCACTGTCCCAAACCTCACCAACACACGACTGAAACAGGACACGCACCCCTGTCCCACGTGTAGTTTCTAGTGAAACCCTGAAAACATGAGCAACCCAGAAGAAAACATTTGTGATGTTTCTTTAAAAGCAACTTCATGTGTGTTTGGTTGATATTTACACAGTAACTGTGTGCCGAGCACCGTCAAAGCCACCTTACGAGTGTCCCTGCACCAGAACCTCTGCAGCCCAAGGAGACAGGACTCCTACATGGCCTGCTTGGCAGATCAGAAACTGAAGCAGACAAGTCGTACAACATGCTGAGTACGAGACACAGCTGAAACTCAAATTCATACAGTGCTTGAAAGCATGGACTGTCACGAAGCAGTAAGTCCAGAAAAGTGCCACTTTGCTTGAGAGGTTTTTTTCTTTTGGAGGTAGAATCTCCCTGTTGTTCAGGCTGAACTTCAACTCCTGAACTCAATTCATTCTCCTGCCTCAGTCTCCCCAGTAGCTGGGACTACAGCTGCACACGTCTAGCCGCACTGTTGTTTTAAAAAGATTACCATACTCTATGTTTCTGTGTCTGCAAATATATCATACGTCTGGATGCAAATATTTAAAAGTCCTGAGCCGGGCATGGTGGCACACATCTGTAATCCCTGTGTTCAGGAGGCTGCAGTGGGAAGATCACAAGTTCAAAGCCAGCCAGAGCTACATAGTGAGTTCGAGGCCAGCCTGAACTACATAGTAAGACCTGTCTCAAAAATAAAATAAAAGCATTTAAGATTACACTGTATAGTAACTGCTTGCACTTAGAAAAAGGATGATGACTCACTTAGACTTGCTTTCACTTTCAACTATACTGTTTGAGGTTTTTCAAAAAGCATTACTTTTTTCCCAATGAAAATTAAATTTTAAAATACTGATACTATAAATTTATCCTAATGAAAGGGACTTACTCTAAATTTTTAAGCATGACTGGTAAACTAAAACCAATAACCAAATATTACAACAATCTACTTGTAAAAATATAATCAATAAAAATTCAAAAATTTGTAGCTGATATTAACACATGCATGTGTACACTCAATGTAAATTTTAACAATAAAAGTGTTACTTCTCTTGATATTGGAGGACAGGCAACATTATCAAAAAATACTATAAATACTCAATTATAGATCAGTAGAAATATATTTTAGATAGACCAAATCCAGGGTCTTACTTTGTCGTCCAGGCTGGCCTCAAACTCACAATCTTCCTGCTTCAGTCTCCAGCGCGGGAGGACTACAGGCTTGAACCACTGTGCCCAACTCGTATGTTTATGAATGAGAGGAAGGCACGTAATCTTCTACACATCATAAACGCTCTTTCAACAATACCCTCGGCAAGCCTATTCTCTGCTGAAAGTTCTAAAGTCTCTTCTATCTTTAACTTGAGTCCCCTGAAATTACTGGGGGAAGGAACCGGTTATAATTACACACAGCAGGAACTGAGCCCTCTCATAGTCCCAAAGAAGTCAAGCTGTACAGTACTAAGCAACTGTCAAAAGTACCCAAGAAGCCTGGATGCAGGCAGAGCTGCAGTCTGATGCCAAACCCCTCCCCCCGCCCTGCCGCCACCAACAACGCGGTTTATTATGGTAGTGGGTACTGGGCTCCCGGGGAACAGGGCAATAGGAGAGTTCTCTTAAAACTACTAGGAGGTACCCAGAGCCAAAGGAGTGGTTCAAAGAAGAGCTTGGGAGACCAAGCAGGCGTCCAAAGGGGACTTGAGGGTAGGAATGAGCATCAAATCCAAAGTACTCAGGAATGGTAGGATGAGATTCAAGGCCAAAATCACAGAACTGAGAGTTCAGGCCCAAGAAAGGGAAGACAATTGTGAAGCAAAGTTCATTCAGTTGCATTTCCATTTTCCCCCATGAAAATTTTTTCCATTATCCTCCCTCTGGCAGCTCTCTTACCTCTATCCCTTTACTATTCTAAGCTGATAATCAATCTCTCAGGTAAATTGTGTGCTGGTAAAGTCACAGCATTTCTCAAAATGATTTCCCCCTTTCTGCTTAATCACCCTGTCGTAGATTAAAGATGGCCACAAACTCTCTGACACTCTTCCCAGAAGTGAAGTCTTTGTCCCCACTCCCTGACTCTGGACAGGTTGTGTCACTGCCCTGGGCAACTGAATATAGCAGAAATGATCCTACGCCAACTTGGAAGTCCAAGTCATTTGAAAGTCACAGCTTCCTCGAGCTCCTGCTTGAAATGCTCGCTCTAGGGGAAGCCAGCCACCATGTAATGTCTCATTACCCTGAGATCAACAGGCTATGGGAAACTCAAACCATGCGTGCAGAGACATCACATGGGGACAGAGGACACACAACTCACACGGACACATGACTTCAATAGCCACCTCAGAAGACGACCCAGCCCCAGCTACTCTGCCTTAAAAAAAATCCCAGCCAAACCTTCCTAAATTCCTGACCCACGAAACTACAAACAAAATAAAATGCTTATTTGTAATGACTACTGTGTAGGACTGTTACGCATCGACACAAACTTCCAGCAGAGGGAGGGCTGGGAGTGATAAAGCATCATAAAAACTCACTGTAGTTTAGCAGAAGTGAGAATAGAAACTTTAAGAGATTCTTCAACTCCACAGGAATGAAAACGGTCCAAAGACTAGACTCTGTCCTCCGCACTGAGGCCATGGGGATAAAGATGGCCACCTACCTTCAGTGAAGTTGATGTCATCCTTCCAGCACTGATACTTTAATAATTCAAATCCAGATGTGCCTTCCACTACTGTAAAACAGCCTAATTCTTCCTTTTTTCATTTTGTTTTGTTTTTTGAGACACGGGCTCGTTATGTAGTTCGGGCTGCCCTTGAGCTGACTCAATCTTCCTTCCTCAGCCTCCCAAACACTGGAATTATAAGGCATATGCCACCATGCCTGGCGTCCTAGTCTTTCTTGAGCTTAAACATCAGTCTTAATCTTGCCCTATATTATAAAAACAGTAGCTCAGTTACAAATAATAGTTTCAAACCCTTCAAAAATTCAAAAATACTACTTTCACTGAAATTCCACATTCTGGGTTAAAGAATTCCTTTTCACATCATTAAAAGCTACAAAGCCTTTTCCTTCATTTCTTTTGTTTCTCTGAATTGTATTATTTAATAAGCATCCTGGGAAACCTCAGGTTTTACTAAAAGTTGAACCTGAAACACCATATCTGAATAATTGAGTTGAGGACACTCTACTCCATCTGCGTTCCCAATTCTATCTCTACTCCAAGAGTTCCGATACACTGTACCCCTACTCCTCTGTCAGCCTGACCCGATTCCGATTGAACTCGGCAATGCCTCACTCCAGGCCTCTGAAGCTGGCATCAAGAACTCATACTCTAATCAGAATCCCAAGATTTCTGAGGAAGTAGTCACAAACTTTTCTTGCCATTCCTAGTAAATTATTCCACAACGGGCCCATTAGGGCAAAGGGCAAAGAGGCACAGTGATCAGAACTCTGCTTACATTGTTTTGTAGGCAAAAGTCTTATTACCCACCCTTGACACCAAAAGAACCTCTTCTTTTGTAAACAAAAAGATACCAAGCAGAATGAGCTGCCTTTGTAAAAAAATTTTGCTTTTATTGGTACATTTTAAATATAAAGATCACATTCATCATAGGGAATTTATATCTGTACATGATATATCTTGATTCTTTTCTTCCCATTCCCCTTTCCTCCCTTTAGCCCCTTTCCCCTCATGGCGAAAAAACTTTGCTTCCATTTTTTCCTTCTATTGTCTTTGTAAAAATCTAACTGTTACACTCTGTCACCTCAAAATAAATATGCTAGAAGCCATGTGACATAACAAAGTAGTCACAGTTTCAGAACCACCAGCTACCCATCCTTCAGTTCTATGACCTGAAGCAAGCGGCTGGTCCAGAGCCTGTGAAGGGGGACAGCACGACGTCTCTCTCTCCTGGCTAGGGTAAGGGTCACATGAGGCAAACTCACAAAGGACACACAGAGCGTAAGAAAGAGGCATCCAGTAACCATCAGTTCCTTGCCCCTAAAAACATAAGAAGAAGAAGAAGAAGAAAATGACTGTCAAGGGTTAATGCTGGTTACTATTATTATATGCACTGCACTTAACATATGTCCACTTATACTATGATTAATTTTCAGAAATTTTTTGAAGCTTAAACTCTTTAAAAGCATTACAGCTGACAGTATCTTCTCACAGACAAATTTCAAATATTTAAATCACATTAAATCTCTTAGAAACCCCTGGCCTAAAATTAAATGTTCAAGCATCAAATGAATGAAGTAAAGTATTTAATGTTAATAAGCTTATTTCAAAATTGACATAATTACTGTATCCACCTTAGTGTTAAGAGTCATTAAATTTTCCATCTATATAAAACACATTCTTCTGGAAAAATGCATTTTAGAAGCACATTTTGAGTGAGAATATAAGATTTAGACAACAAGATGCTACTCAGATAAGACCTTTAAATAGAGAAGCAACTCAAGTATCATAACCATACTGAACCATTAAACAAACGAGGCATTTAGAACAGATACAAAATCCTGGTCTACCAGTCCTAGCAACCAAACACATCCTCAGTATCTCTTCCACTTAGGGCATAATCAGTATAGTAACAAATGCAAAGGTCAAAACACCCACTAAGAAGATGCTAAGTTCTTTATGTAAACTGTTTGATATTCCAATCCCCAAACAAGCTAAGTCATTTCAAAATATGTTTAACTTCTTAGTCAGGCAAGGTGGCATGCTCCTGTAATCCCAGCACTTGGGAGTCTAAGGATAGAGGATCACTGTGAGTTTGAAGGCAGCCTGGGCTACACAGTGATTTCAAGGCCAGCCAGTGACACACAGCGAGACCCTGTTCCAAATACATATACACACTGTGTAAGTATGTATGTATATGTCATATATATGTACATGTCATATATATATATAACTTCTAACTTCTGTTTTGGTAAAGGAATGAACAGGAATGATTTCAGTCATACGAGATTTAGATAGGGTGATGAGCCTATTTCTTAACATTCCAATTTTAGTACATGTGCTCCTAAAGTGAACATAGCCTATTTTTTATAGACCTGTAAGTTTTAACTTCTACCCCACTTAGTTCAACTCTTCTTATGCACCTTGTCCTCTAACTCGCTGTCATTAAAGGACAGTAGAGGTTAACTGTGAGACTGTGCTCTGGTTCATCTTCCCAACCTTTTCCACATCAGGGGATACACAGGAAATGTTCCCACGCTGAAGAGGCGTCTCAGGGTCAGAAGAAACCTAGCGACCCCTACGGCTCCAGTTATCCCTGCGCTGACAGGCGCTGATTTACCTCAACATACAGTAAACTGTCTGGGCCCTTCCAGGGGGAAGCTATGCTAGCCAATCTTCTACATGGTTATCCAGCAACACAGCAGGAGGAGGGCCATCTCTAACTCCAATCTTCACTTGCTGGAATGAAAGACTACAAGTCATCAATCACCTGAGAGGACCAGAAGCATTAACTGGGAATCCAAGATGTCAATCTTTTGAGGATCTGCAGTTCTTAATCATCAAGCCTCTGAGGCCTTTTCAGGGAAAGCAGATGCCCGAATCTGTATTTCTATCTTACACAGATTATCTTATCTTACGGAGAACTATCTGGTCCTACTGCCATTCCGGAACTGCTACAAGAACCAGTCAATAGTGTGAAGGAACCCAGTTTACACTGAAGCGAGACGCTCCAGAGGGCTAGATGTGAACACTCGGGTGGTAACACAGCAATGAGCATGTGTAAGGCACAGGCAGCTGCTGAAAATGAACCTTGACCCAAAACACACGATTATTTATTACTTGACTAAAAATGTTCCCAAGGCCACTTCCAGCTCTCTGATTTCAAGGTTTCTCAGACAAGAAAAACAATTACAATAAAGTATTTCACTCCAACAGCCTTGAACACATTGGTAAGACCACAATAGATGGGAAGATCGGAGCAAGCAAGCAAGCAAAGAGCTTAAAGTTACTACAAAATTACTTACACACCACTGCTTACACAATTAAGAAGTTAAATTTTTATTCAACCCTGAAGATACTAAATAATACAGAAGACATTTGCACAAGACTATTAACCAAGGCATTATTCATAACTGCAAAATATTGGAAACAACTGAAATGCCCTCACAAAGGAAACTGGATGCATTCACTGTGGCATATCTATAAACGAAGTATTGTACTAAAAAAAATAAGGAAAATTCCTACAAACATGGAATGATATCCTGAATATACTGTTAAATGAAAAGATGAGCCCAAGAGAATATATAGTTTGCTAAGTATATTAAAATGGGGAAGGAAAACTACCTCAAGTAACTTATACATTATCAATATACAGATGAAGACAATGATAAACATTGAACTCCAGTTGTAAGGTTATTCTTGGAAAGGATATGGGCCAGCAACTCTGGAGTAACTTTCTCGGATAATAAAGTAGAGCAAAGGAGCACATATGATGCAGATAATGGGAACCAGAGCCTCGCTGTGGAGAGAAGAGCATTACAAATACAGAACAGACGGGAGTAGGGAGGTGGTGTTCAGCAGAATTGTAGGTATGAGGACAAACTCACGGTTATACACAAAAACACACAAATGGATGCAGACATGTCTATTTATTTATATCTCAATAAAAATCAATCTGAGAAGTTTTAGTTTATGAACATCATTCCCAACCAGAAAGAAGGAGGGCTACTTGGAGAAATGGTTGGTTCCAAAGCTGGAGCAAAGTCAGGACAGAGACCAGAACATCTATTACACCATAAAGAAAAGGCCCAAAGGATATGGGAGAATGTGTTGAAATCACAGACTTATAGGATTTTCCCTAGCCAAATCTATGATAATCTGGGCCTCAAAATAAGTAACGACAGAATATCACAGGATAAATAAAAACCTCTGAGTCCATACTAATATGAGTAGACAACTGAATAAACAAATGAGGGAGAAAGGAAGGCTCTTACTTTCAAAACACCCACATGACAAACAAACCAGCACAGAAAATTACTACCTTGCAACAATCCTAGCAATAACGCCATAAACCATAAACAGAGGCTGAACAACTGGGCAAAAGTGCAGTAAAGAACAAGATATCTCTACATAATCTCAACGTATCTAAACTATCTCCCACAAATTACTTCATACTAACAAAAGGAAAACACTTACTTCACATAGGATTAACCTAGCAAATTATTACCCTATTGGGCGTAATCAAAGGTAGTATAGTATCACCAAAACAAGACAAATCATCAAGCTTTGGGTGTTTTTGTTTGGTTCATTGGTTTTTGTTTTTGTTTTGATACCTGGAATCAGACTCAGGGTCTTACATTTGCCAGGCAGGCGCTGTGCCAATGAGCTATATCCCCAGCTCCACCATCTACGTATTGATATGATTCCTTGAGAAGACACACATAACTTGTAGGATTTTCCCATCAAAAATGTATAATCTGAATCTAAACAAGGAGAAAATCTCAAAACTGACAGATAAAATAACTGAACTGGTTCTTAAAACATGCCAAGACATGAAAGACAAAGAAAGGGCAAAGAACTATCCCAGATAAAAGATGACTACTATCACGACAACTAAATGCAACACAATCCTAGATTTGACCCATGGCTGTGTGAGTGTACACAGCTTTAGAGGACAGTACAGGAAGGACATTACCAAGACAACTGAAGAAACCTGAAGATGGGATGTGCAATAGGTAATAATATTATAATGGTACTAGATGTCTTGATTTTGACCAATATCTTGTGCTTATTGAGAAGAAAGTCTTTGTTCTTGGGACAAAAACTATCAATAAAAGAGTATTTGGTATGCAAACTCATGGTGGGGGGGGTTCTCTGCACTATTCTTAGCAATATTTAAGAATGAAATAATATCAAAACCCAAGATTATTTAAAACTTTGAGATGAAAACCCCTATTTTTTTTTTTTTTTGACATACAGTCTCTCTATGTAGTTCAGGCTGTCCTTGAACTCAATAGTAGCCAAGCTGGCCTCAAACTTTCAGAAATCTTTCTGCCTCAGCCTACTGAGTGCTGGGATTACAGGCATGTGCCTCCATGTGCAGCTAAAAAACTATTCTTTACTTTCAGTTGAGAACATACTTTTTTAAAATAACTAAACCACAATGAAAAGTTCAATTACCAAAGTATAGAATCAAAGAATCTTATGAACCTGGTACTAAATTCCCTTCATTAATGGATGAACTAGCCCAGTAAAAATATTGCAACATATTAAATCAGTGGTCTAATTACAACTGTGTTTCACAGGCATACACATCCAAAGTCTAGTTTGTGATCTAGCTTTCCAGGTCATGTTTTTAAATGAACACCAAGTTAAATATGGTAGACCAACTTCTCATTTACCTGTTCTCCTACCTAAAATTCCACTAAAATGACAAAAAAAAAAAAAAAAAAAAAAAAAAAAAAAAAAAAAAAAAAAAAGGATAAAACAGACCCAAACCTAACGAATAAAGAAAACCTGTGAGCCCACCAAAGCAGACAAAAGATTTCAACAGGTTTTGGGAATTAAGAAGTCTATGGAGCAATGCCAGTGTGGGCGGTGGGGCGGTGCAGGGTGGGCCAGGTGCCACTGAGGGAACCCAGGCCTTGCACATGCTAAGCAAATACTCTACCACTGGGCAACATCCCCAGCCCTTTTTCTGTGACAGTCCCCTTACGCTGCCCTGGCTGGCCTCAAACTTACAATCCTCTTGCCTCAGCCTCTGGGGCATTTGGGATAACCTGCAGGCACCACCACATCTAGTCCAACAACGACCTTGGGCTGCAGCCCAAGGGTCAGCTGAGAAGAATGTGGATGGAAGGTGGCTCTGAGCACAGTGACCAGCGGACCACCAGCATCAGAACAGCACTGAAAACAAAGTCCAAGCTCCAGAAGGACAACTGAGTCAAGAACAACCTGCACCCCTAGGTCAGGACAGCAGTGGCTGACTGGATGACTAGATAGCCCAAAAGAAGAGTGTGGCATTGAATAACACTAGAAAACTTGTCCCCCGGGGCATCTGAGTGTCTTCCTGCCCCCACCACAGGGAAGCCCATTGCACACGTGGCCCAGCCATTGTAAGAGCTGCACAGGGCTCCACTCCTACATGAAAAGACAGACAAGACAGATTCTTCAGAAAACCCAGGCTGAAAGAATTATTTTAAGAGAAAGAGGAACCAGAGGAGACAAATTAACTGGGACCATAAAAAAACTCCAATAATAAAATCTAAACCCTGGAATAAGATAATGCAAAATGACAGTGATAGGAAGGGTGGATGCTAAAGAAATGGTCAGAAAATGGGCAAGAGCTTTTAGAAACTAAAAATATGATGATCAAAAATCTATAGAAGGAGAGGAGAAAAACTGAAACACACCCAGAACCCAGAATCGAAAGTCAAAGAAATGAAAAGATAAGAAAATTAGAGGATCTACCCAGGGCACCCAACACTCATAATGGAGGCTCCAGAAAGGAGAAGGAAAAGTTAACAGATGGAAGTATGTGGGGAGAAACATCCTATTAAATTTATAACAATTTATAATTTCTTTTTCTTTTTAAAGATATGAGTCTCTAGATTGAAGAATTCCTGGAGTACTCATCACAATAAAAGAAAAATTAGCCATCCCAAGACATATCATTTTGAAATTTTAGAGGACTAAGGATAAAATGAATATTCTAAAAGCTTCCAGAAAAAAAAAAGTCATACACAAAGGATATGACTAAAAAGGCATCAGTTTCTTAAAAGTAACACTCGACACCTAAAAACAAAGGAACGATGTCTTTATAATTCCAAGGAGAAAGCCTTTTCTAATATGCTATATTCAGTCAAGCAACTGAGTACAAAACTAGAATAAAAATGTCAGACTTGCACATGGTCAAAAATTTAATTCCTTAAAAGGGACCTGGATGATATACTGCAGCATAACAATGGAATAATCTAAGAAAAAGAAAGGCACTGGACCCAGGAAATGGGAGATCTGAAACAAGCCAACAGAAAAAGTAATCACAGTAAAAACTGCCCAACAAGACTATGGAACAGTTATTTAAAATGGGAGCAGCGGTCAGAGGGCTTAGGGAAGGAGGTACATAGGGGAAAATAATACTATGAGATTATCTAGTCTGTTGAAGGGGCTGGAAAACAGTATCACAGACATTTAACAGATTTTTAAGAATATATGGAAGAAAATGTGTTGAAAGTAACTTAAGCAATTTTAAAAGAGGCAATTACTAACTCAGGGAAAAATAAAATGGTGGACCAGAAAGAAAAATTAATCACTATATTAACCAACATTTTAAATTTAATTATACAAGTTAGGAAATGGAGAGAAGGAGCAGTAGGGGTAATGCAAAGTCTTGTTTACCATAGAAAGATGGCAAGGGATAATGCCTAAAATTAGTAAATTGGTAACTTATTTAGAAGTATACAGATCAACATGAGAGAGAAAGCTAAATACAGTTTAAAGAGATTGTCTATGGCCGGCAGGACTGAGAACAGAGAGAAGGAACCTACTGTTCTATTTTAAGCCCTTTAGTTGTATTTATTTACTGTATGTATATTCTTTTCTGAAAACAAGAATTACTCTTTAAAAAGTAAATTGATGTAACAGTCATATCAATTCATGCAACTGCCCAAAACATTTTGTTAGTTAAAATCAAATGCCTAGGAGTTGGGGCACAGCTCAGAGGTAGAAGGCTTACCTAGTGTTCACAAGGCACTAGGTTCAATCCCCAGCATTGTTGTTTAAAAAAAAAAAAAAAAACAGTCTAAATCTATTACATGGCCTAAAAATTAGAACAGCAGTTTATCATTTGGGGCCAGGCACCTACTGAATTCCCTGTACTTCAAGGCTAATTTGCAGAGCTAATGGGATGTGTCCCCCACTAGCAAATATAATTTCAAAGCTGGCCAAAATCTGTCATCTATATGTTAACAAATCCAATACCTACAGAGCCCAAAAAGAGAGGACATCTGGTCCCGCTGACTTCCTGCACTGAAGCAAATTCTCACCCATAAGGCTGGTCCCCCGCTGGCTCAAACATATTATTCTATTTTTAAATGGGTTTCTGAAATCAGTTTTCAACATTAAATGAAAACGATGTATAGAAACAATGTGTGAGAAAACATATTCTTTAAAACTGTAATATGCCACACAAATTCATAGGCTTGTTCAGACCTACTTTGTTGAAAAACATCTATTACGCTCTATCTACTCTATCAGTCTTCATTTTAAATACTTCAACTGCACTCCTACCTCCAAGTAAGGAGAAAGGATTGTGGGGGAAGGATCAAAACCACCACAGCCAAAGCAGATTACTAAATCAGAGTCAAAATAGGCCACTTTTGCCTTCGCAAAACCAGACAAATAGCTATGGAAAAATTACCCAGTTTATATTGTTTCAAAAATAACTTCCAGTATGAAGCTGACTATATAAAGAATGAAAACAGAAGCCATGAATCACCTAAGAAAAATTCTGACATCTACTATTTCCATTTATTTAATATAGCAAGATCTAATGAAATTCCATGGTTTTGCCAACACCTGAGTAAGCAAATCCACAGTTAAACACAAGGAGCACTTCAAAAGAAATGAATCAAATTGTAAATATAAACACTAGACAATTATTACTTCAACACAATAGTGGGTGTATGCAATGCAAGAAAAGATTCTTACACATATTTTAAGGAAGCACTACTCCCTGAAAGTAAATAAAATAATTATGAGGTTTAAGGACCTCTTTTTTTTTTTTTTTTTTTTTTTTAATTTTGTTTCTGAAATTGAACCCAGGGCCTCTGCACTGAGCTGTATATCCCTTGCCCATGCAAGGCTCAAACTTGTGATCTTCCTGCCTTAGCCACCCAGAGTGCTGGAATTACAGGCGTGCACCACCACATCCAGTTTAGGAAACTCTTCATACCAGACTTTCCTCAGAGAACAATAGGTTCAGTATCTGTATTGTACAAGTCTCTTCCTAATTCTTACACGGTAAAGGGTATCACTGAAGCACAAAATGGAAAAAAAATTTTCTGCATTTGTATTTATTGGTGGACTGGAAAACTTCTTTTAAAAATAATGAGATTATTTCTAAAGAACTAGAAAAGAAAAAATATGACTTGGGAATATACTTACAGCATCCCTAAAGAGTTAAATGGCCAATACTGTAGTAAATAAGTACTTGCATACTCAAAAAGAAAAAAATTTAACTACTCCAGGCCAGGTATGGTGGTGCACGCCTATGATCCAAGAACTCAGGAAGCTGAGACAGGAGGATCACCTTGAGTTTAGATGTAACAACAGCAACAACAAAAATTAACTACTCTAGTTTTCTTTAACAGCTATTCTAACTTTTCCACAAAAAAACGAGAGAATACTTTTACAATTAATGGACATAATTCTCAAATCTGACCCCTATTTTCCAAAACCAAATATCTTTAAGTACTCAAAGAAATAAAACCCCAAAATATATGTTAAATGAGGTTCATACACAAATAAAAGTACTCAAAATTAATAAAATGAAACTAATGTATTTAAGCTCTCAAAATTAAACTCTCATGGCACAAATGTTGAGCCTGGGGAACTACTAAATACACATAAGGTATAGCTTGATCCTTTAGTTGTTGTACAGCAATTGTTCAAAAATGCTACATTATCATATTATTAAAATCCAAAATAATTCTCATGGAAACGAGAGTTAATCTCAATTAAGTCAAAGAACAATTTTACTGAGTGAAACTAAAATTAAAAGTCGCTCTATCACATGAGTCAAACCCACAGTCTCTAAGTTATAGCTCTTTTTAAAAATGTCTAATTTCATATTAGAACATTTTTCTAACACGTTACCCATCAATTATTGCAGAGAAACATTCTAGCACAGAAATATATTTTCCAGAAATTTCAACTTGATCTTCCAAATCTTTGATAAATACAGTAACATCCCAATATTGTGTAACAAATGTTTAAACAAAAGAATGGACAATAACCTATTATTAAAAACAAAAACAAAAACACCTGAGCTTAGCCACCAGGACAAAGAGTTAAGGACACTGAGACAGTGAGCATGCTATCTTATCATCAGCGAGATCTAACCTGCAGGCTGTGACCGTTCACTGCCAGCCTGCCCTTCCAGTGACAGCAGCTCAGGAACAGTCCCTAAAATGAAGTATTCAGGGCCCGTCGTGGGAGAGTAGGCAAGCAGATCTCTACCAGGAGGCCACCATAAACCCAACTAGAAGGAAAAGTAAGACCAAACATCCACTCCAGAATGGAAAATCACTCCCTTACAGAGCTACTCAATCCTAAAGCAGAGTCCATAGTCTCCAAATAAAATCCAGTGGGCTATAGTACCTTTTAAAAGATATATTTTGGTTTATTTTTAAACAATAACACTCAAAAGCCAGGGGTGGTGGCGCACACCTGTAATCCCAGCACTCGGGAGGCTGAGGCAGGAAGACAGTTGCAAGTTTGAGACCAGCCTGGGCTATAAAGTGAGTTCAAAGCCAGCCTGAACTACATAGTGAGACACTGTCACAAAAAACAGGGCCAGGGATGTAGCTCAGTGGTGTAAGCGCCTGCCTGGCAGGAGCGAGGTTGTGAGTTTGATCCCTGGTACTTAAATAAATAAATAAATATAAAAATAACACTCAATTCCCTCCTCAAAGGGTCAGGTAAAATTAGATTAGTTAGCATTTACTAATTGCAAAGCACATAGCTAACACTTAAAACAACAGCAAATTTCATTTTTAATATCCAAATTTAATTTTAATAGTTTTCAAAATCTGAAATTATCTTCCCAAACTCATCTGCATTTTATTCAACTGTAAATAGCATACATATATACTTTTCAGCATACCCTAGAAGAGTGGGAAATCTGTTTTAAGCTTTGCAATCTAAAGACTATAATTAACTTTGCAGGAAATACAACTGGAAAATTTTAGAATATAACCAAATGGAATCAAAGTATGTTGCCTAAAAGCAGATTTCAAATAACCTCTGAGTTACCAGAGAGGTAAAAGCAAAATTCTATACTTTAAGAACTCTCTCCATCCTCTAGCCAACAATAAACCACCTCAAAGAAGAATCTATTCTACCAGAAATAAAATGAAAAAAAGAGGAGGAGTCTTCAACTGAAACACATTTTTTAAATAACCAAAACCAACTGCATTTTTTCCACAGATATATTGAGAGATTGGTGTATTATACCTAAACCAACGTGAATTTCAGCCTGCAACAAAATTAGATCTGAGCATAAGGAAAGTGACATTTAAAACAGTTGTTTTCTTCCAGTTTATACTGCTAATCCTTTGTTTCAACTTGCCAGCACTTTAATCAATAAACTCAGTCAGGGGAGTCAAACACCAAAGTTTAAAAGGACTAATTTTTAAGACATAAAATTTAAAAGTGTACTTTCACGTTAAAAATCTTCAAAGGAATTATTTCAAGTGTTTCTCCAAACATCTCAAATCCTTCAGATTACTGAACATTAAGTTGCTGAATGACAAAATAAAGACTTTGCTTTTTAAAAGGCAACTTAAAAGTTTGAAAGGTTTTCTTAAATTTGATTTTAATCTTTGGGCTATCTTCAATATCCCTGAGCATCTTAAGCAACTCTTAACCTTTGTCTCAGTTTCATAATCTATTAAACAGGAAAAACTACAAGGACAAGTAGTTAATTAAATTAGTCAGGATTAAATGCTAGCAAACTTCTTTGAAGTTACATTATGTTGTTCTCAGTTCTCCTCCTACTCAGTAAAACTAATAGATGAGAAAACATCTGGAATTACTATAGATAACAACATCTGCAGACTCATACCAGTTAAAAAAATGATCTCTATTTACAAGTTTCTAAGCCAAAGTTCACTCCACCACCCCAAAAGATTTCAAGATATGACTGCAGTAACTGTAGGTGAATTTCCTTTCAGCCTCAAAGATACCTACACTTACCTACATTCTCAAAACAGACTATTATTACACAGAAATCTCAGAGCACCTTGAGAGGTCTTGGCACAAGACAATTCTAGGTGAAATGAACAAGCTGTTACTGTTAATGATATTCTCAGCATTCTCAACTGCCAATCAAGGTAAGCTTCCCCACAAGCACACCCTCCAAAAAGTACAAGCCCCCACTGAGAATCTATCAAAATACTTCCTTCTAAGCCATCTGTCCAGGAAAGCTCTATTAATACACCTAGAAGGCAGGTGCTAGCCCATCCGAAGAGGATATGAATAAACATAAAATATTAAAATAGTTTACACAGTATACATTTTCTACTTCAAACACTGAAAAGCTAGATACTAAATCTACTGACACCTAGACTGAACACAAAACTTTTATGTAGGCAGGATGGAAGCTACAACTTAACTGAAGACTTATTTTTTTTCAAAGTCTTATTTTTTTTAAAGAAAAAAATGATACATTAAAAAAGGCTTAATACGAGGAAAAATGCTAAAAATGAAAAAAATAAAGTTTTTTTGGTTTGGTACCAGGAACTGAACTCAGGACTTTATGCTTGCCAGGCAGGCAATGCACCACTGAGTTAAATCCCCAGCCTGAAAAAAAACAAAGTTGATTAAGATGAAAAGCATAAATTATTCCCTGATGCAAGAACTCAATTAAGTTTTAAAACAGCAATTGAAATTAGTTGCTGAGCTACAAAATACTCCTTGTTCTGTTACTGATCTGCTAACACTATAAAATCATAAGGACCCATAAATCCAATTTGAAGGACCCAAAACTAATCTATTCCATTTCAGTAAAGAAAGAAATTGCATGAATTTCAGTGAGGAAAAAGTAGGATGTTATAAGAGCCTAAGACTAATGGTGCAATAACGAAGAATGATGAGAAGGAATTATGCTAGCAATAACTTAACAAATAGGAAAACAAAACAAAGAGTTTTAATTATCCTCCAGTCCCATCCTTTCTTTTGCTTAGACCAAGAGGGATATTCTTTATATAGTGAGTATACTACTTGGCAAAGAACATCTGATAAATATGTCAAAACTTCTTCATAACAGTAAAGTGTTAGGCTAATTCTGACACTGCAGCCTCTTCAAACACACCGAACACGTTTTAAGATTCAGGTCTTTTACAGCCTCTATCTGTTGGGAACAAACCAGGCTGTTAAAAGGTTCTGTGGAATGGAGTGAGAGATGAACAGTAACAGCCTAAAAGACTTCTCTGATTTATCTTTACAAATATTATCAAAAAAGTTTAAATTCACAGAAACATAAATTTCAGATAGTAATCTTTAGAATTAATGTGGAAGATTTATCAACTGCCCACCAATTTTAACTGCCCTATTCTCATGTACAGTTAACATGTTCACCTGCCCATCTGCAAGCACAGCATGTCGACAAAGATCAATTCATTGTGGCAACAACACTAACTGGTCATTTGCTCACAATCCATGCAAAGATGACTGGCCAGAACACTGGGACTGCAGGCTGGGGAAAGCATGCTAGGAAGAAGCTCACTTAACCTGCACTTATTTTCAACATAGTTAAAGACCATTCCATCCATGCTCTACGAAGTGAAAGAAAGTTCGTTCATTAAGCAAATACTTCCTCAGTGTCCTAATTAAGTGTGAGGCACTCAACATCACAGAAAGTTAACTTAAAAGCAGTAAATGCATTTGGCCTAATGAACAAAATCTAACTAACCCTGTCTAAAAGCCTTAGTCCACAGGACAAAACAGTGTGTTCTTTAAATGTAGGTTGTGAGAGAAATACAATAGGAAACAACACATAACTGCATCAAGGTGATTTCTCACCTCTCACAAGCTGATCAGTTCATTAAAAACGTATTACCACTGATAAAGAACCAATAATCAGCACCTCCTGAATGGATCTTTGGGGAGTGTTGTCTCCAGTACCCACTTAAAACTGCACAAAACTTACTTAATTTACACTTAAACAGTAGAGCAGCAAGAGAGTAAGTGTGTACTGAGAACTTAAAGAAGCACCATCGACCCTCCGACAAATTCATCAGGGAAAATTCTCACACCTTCACTATTAAAATGTTTCCAAACGAAACCCTTCAAGTCTGCAGGCTTAGTCTTTGGCCTTTCTTAGTTACTAAAACAGTTGCATAAAAGGCATTTTCTAAAAGCAATTCATGTTTTCTCCCTTTTGTCACTAGTTAAACTCTTTCAGTCACAAAAATAGGAAATGTCCAAGCCTCTTGCCTCTGAAAATAACATCTAATATGTGCACATAACAAAAAGCTTGAGAATATCCTTGTTTTTATTTAAAACTTTTTCATTTAAAACTAGAATGCCCTTAGTGGTAATTAGATATAAATCGCCTTTTACCTTATTAGGAGATTGCTATTTTCAACATTTACCTTAAACCACAACATGGATTTATCTTCTAACCGGTTCGCTTCCTGTCTCTCACCTAACTAGATTAGCCTAACTTCTTTCTGACAGCAAGCGACTAGACCCCATGATCTTTTCCCAGTTAATGTATTTCAAACACTCCAAGGCTCCACAAAAGCATATGCTGGCAACCTTAACGGACTTAAGCATTTCTATAATTCTTTTTCTGTACTACGGAATGAACCTAGGGCCTTCTCATTGAACTACATCCTCACTATCTCCTTCCATTTTTGTTGAGACAGGGTCTTGCTAAATCTCTAAATTGCCATCTTCCTACCTCAGCCTCCCAGAGTGCTGGGGTTTCAGGCAGGTGTCATGAATCTGGCTGATATTTCTCTAAGTTTTTTAAAGCTACTTTGATAAAATTATGTAGGTGTCCTTAACTGTAACAACAGCTGTATGTATACTAGTAGGTTCTCAAATTGTGGTCCTGAACTCCTGAGAGATTTCAAAACCCTTTCAGAGGGACCCAGAGAGTCAAAACTATTTTCCTCAGTAATGTTAAGATCACTTTTATTGCTTACTCTCATTCTCTGAAGAACATGCAATGGAGTTTCCTAGAAGCTACCTGAAGTGTGATAGCTGAGAGATGGGATGCAGAGCCAGGTCACAAACCCAGCTGTCTTCCATTAAGCTAAAAGAGTTGCAAACATGTAAAATAATGCCACTCTTCGATGAATTTTTGTTTTGAAAAACACATTTTACATAATTTTCCATTTATATTAAAAGGTACTAGATTCATTATTGTTAATTGCAAGTAAATTAATACATATTTTAAATTTTTCTCCGTTTTAATTTCTAATACAGCAGTATCAATAAACATAAGCCATCTAAACAAAGGCTTTCTTGGTCCTCAAAAAATATTTAAGAACAAAAAGTGTGAGAAGCATACTGAAGAACACAATTATGTACCTAATACACACTGCCTTCCCAGATAAAAAGCTCAAGCTAATTCTAAAGTATAATTACTTCTTACCCCCCCTAATCTGGTTGAGTACTACATCTCCTTGCAAAGCATAATTCAGCATAAAGCCAGTCTGTTATGGGCTCCATTTAATGGGCTTTGGATATTTAATTATTCAGAGTTCTCTTTATAAAGATATTCTTCTGGTCATCTGTTACTATACCACCTATTATCTGGATAGAATATAGCAGTTTCTCAAAGTTTTTACACACAAAAATAAAATCATCTTGGTTACCCTAACAGCAACCTGTGAAGTAAATGCAAACGATTTTCCTTTTTTTTTTTTTTTTTGGCAGCTAATACAATGAAAATTAATGCTTAAAGGATACAGAATTACTTGTCCAAGGATGTACTGCTAGCTAGTAGGGCCTAGCATGTTGATCTTTTGCAATATGCTTGGCTCACTCCAAGTTCCCAACGAAAATAAGGAAAGGGCATTACATTCATTGTCCTGGTGCCAAAACGGAGAATTTGCCCTCCTCAATAAGAATGTAATCAGATTCAATACCAGTCACAGCATTATTCAACACATTGACTATTCTTTTACTCCCCTACCAAAAATAAAGTAAAATTTAAGTGTTGGAGGAAGAAATATCATAATACATAATGCTCCAAGATGATGAGTGAGTTGAGGATCCACAGATTTACTAATCATTTAATCACTGAAATAAGAGGCAGGCAAAAATAAGATCATGCTTAATACTACAACACTAGATTGCATCAACAAATGGATGCCAGTAGGTTAAAATGGGAGGCCCCAGTGAGATGGGTTAAATTCACAGTTCAGACAGACACAGACACAGACACAGACACACACAGACACACACACACACACACACACACACACACACTACCCACATGAAGCTGCAAAACTAGCTTTATTGGTTCTACAAATCCAAGCAAGTGACTAGAACCATCCTTGCAAAGTAGTCTGAAGCAAAGCTGGTTGCAAGATGCAAAGATACCAACCTAACCCTTGGGCAGAAAGCACCAGCACCCCTCCCTTAAGGCAAAACATACTAGTTTGTGCTTGTTATCCACACAAGCTTCATTTTAACTTACTGGATTCCTCAAGAAATGCTTGATTTTTCTGCCTCTTTGGCCCACAAGTGGGCCCTCTGACCGACAGAGGTCAGGTTATCTGTCACTTGGACAGTTCTCCTGTTTTAGATGCATGTGCCCAGTGAAGCCATTTTTCAGTTTGGTGTGATTTTACCTACAAAAACCCTCAAGTGTGCTAATTGACCACTTTTGTGTTCCTGTAGTTTACTACAGATGAGCTAGAGTAATTGCCTCATTCTTTGTGAAGTAGACTTTTCCTAGCTGTTTACTCTGGTCATTTTTTTTTTTTTAATCTTTTTTGAAAAAAGGTAAGTAACAGTCACGGTACCACAGCTACAGCTAATGTGCCACCAAACTGTAAAGCTACACCTTTTTTGGTTCCATATTCAACATTCAATGTGGAAGATACATTCATAGATGAGAGCTACTATACTTTACACAAATGTCTCCATCCTCACAAAAGAACTGCAATACTGCCCTGGTGAAACCAATTAACTGGTTAATTTTTAAAAGCTTCATGTGGAAAAACACATCTGACTTTACAAAGGCAGCAAAGCATCAAACGCCTGGGGGGAAAAACCTGCGGTTATTTCTGTTGCTTATCCTAGAATACATTTTGCTTTGTAGCACTACCGCTTTTTTTCTCTATGAACATAATCACCCTTTTAAGAGGTAACCTGTCAAAAGTGTTACCACTCTCTAATTTCCCACCTCCAGCCCACACTGAGAAACGCCACACAGTTAAGCCGCACATTCGCTGTTTTTCTACAATCCTTCAAACCAACTTAAGGAAATTCTGAAGTGCACAATTCGAATTGCACTCTACGACCCAAGCTACCGGTGATCATCTTGAAGCTAATAAACAAAGGCTCTAGCGGCACCAGGGCCCTACCAGGAAGTAATCAAAGCAGGGAGGCTGGAGCGATCCTAAGTCGCTTACAGCAGACAATGAGAGGGCACTAGAGGCTTCCCAGGGGGCCGGTGGGAAGAGTTAAAATGCTGAGCCTATCCCCAAGCATCCCCCGAACCTAATAACTGTTTTCCAGAGCACCGACTAGGGAATCCCAACGCAATTCCAGGCAACCAAAAAGACTGTCCTGAAACAATCTTGGCAATGCAAACTCCAGCCGCCCCTCCAAAGCAGCTGTTGGCTGGATCTCCCGAGCTGCGGAGCCCGCAGTTTGTTCTCAAACTTCCCCCTCCCCGGCTGACGAAAGACGCCGGCCTCGGCCGCCGGGCTTAGGAGGCTGCCGGAGCCCGCGGGGAAGGGACCCGAGAGCTGCCGAGGCCGGCGGCGGCCCAGACAAAGCTGCGCCGGCAGAGCGGCGCTTTTCCCGTGCGGCCCGCGGAGGACGGCGGCTCGGGCCCGGCCGCACGTGCAGCCGCCCTGGGGGGCGACACCGCCGCCCGGCCCGGCCCCCGGCCCTCGGCCCCCGCCCGCCGCGGCCCCGGACTCCCGCCCCTCGCGGGCCTCTCCTCAGCCGGCCGGGCCGTCGGGCCGCGGGAAACAAAGGAGCCGCCGCCGCTCCCGCCTCAGCGCGCCCCCTCCCCGGCGCGCCGGCTCCCTCCGCGCCCCCTGGCCGCGCGCCGGCCGTCCGGGCCCTTCGACGGCAGGCCCCGAAGAGCCGCGGCCTCGGGTGGCGGCCGGCCCGGCCGGGGCCGCACTCACCGCTGCAGCACCAGGACGACGGGGAGCCGTTGGGGAACTTGGCGGAGTCAGGGGCGATGCAGACGCTGGAGCTGAGGTGCGGACATTCCATGGCCGCGCGGACGGCGGCGGCGAGCACCGCGGCTGTGGGGGCGGACACACTCCAGGGGCTCCGTCTGGGGTCGCTCCTCGCCGGGCGCTCGGCAGACGGTGGCGGCGTCCAGAGCCCTTGCGTCAAAGAAAGCGAGGGCTTCCGGACGCCGTGTTTTCTCGCCTGCCGGCTCCCGGCACCCCGCTCCGGAGAACGAGAAATTCCGGGATCCGGGTTCTGCCGCCGCCTTTGGGCTGCGGGCTTCCGCCTTCCCAGGCTGGCCCCGCCCCCGCCGCTCAGACCCCGCCCAGACGGCCCCGCCCCCTGCTCTGGCGCGGGGTGGGGTCCCGGCGCGCAGGCTGCTGGCTCGGAGCCCCGCGGCGCTCGCTCGGAAGTGACTTCCCCAACTCCGTGGCCTCCGGACCTTACCGCGGGAGGGGTGGGTGCCCCGTCCGGGCGAGCTGGTCAGATCCGCTGCGTTGACGACGAGCCTGCCTTGCACACAGTGAAGCCTCACTGTGCAGCGGTTTGGTGGTAGAAAATCTGACTACACTGCAAAGCGTAAAGAAGAAAACACAGGAAGACGCTATCTCGGAGGGATCCGGGGCCTGGCCCCTGCCCCCGACTCAGAGTCCTCGCTGCTGCAGGTGCGACCGAGCCTCTGCCGGCTGCTGACCACGTGGCCTCAGCCCTCGAAGGCGCCGGGACACCTGGGCTCAAACCCTGCCGCTGTGACTCACTTCTGCTCCACCTCGGGCGCGCCCTCGGGCTTTTCATGCCTCGCTTACGGCTGGAAATCAGTGGAATAATCTGGTTTGCTGAACCGAGGTCCCCTTTCCCAGGCGGCAAAAGGGGCGGGGGTCTAACACGTGTCGGTGCCCACCACGTCTCCCAGCTGGGTACTTTGTTCTCGGTACCTCTTTTAAGCCCTACAACACCCTACCCGCTGCTGTTCATTGTCCCCCCTTTTACTGCAGGGAAAGCACCCCGTGATTCGCTAATCCGTACTGGGAACCGCGGCCTCTACTCAGAAATCTTTGGGGGCGGACAGGTCTCAAGGGGCTGCTCGGTCCCAGTTACACCGGAGCCAGTCCGCGGCAAATCCTCCCTTTCTCAAAGTTCGGGCTCCTAGGAGAACCCAAGAAAGAGCCTCAGGGCCAGAGGGCCAACAAGGGGAGGGGGAAAGCTGATGTGGCAATCCTGCTCGCAGAAGTTAGAAGGAGGCAAGGTCAGGAAATGATTAACCGGGAAGGGCAGTGGTTAAGAGTAGGGCAGCTCCCCGCAGTGCGGTCCCGGGGTAGTCCGGGGTCACCCGCTGGTCGCTTCTCACACTTCCCTACCCCCACCGTGGGAGTCCTCTGTCCACCCACCTAGGGTATCTCCCCCAAGCCTTTCCCCCACGGTATTTTCAGGTTCCTTAGTTAAATCTCCTCTGTTGCTTTCCCAGTTTGATTGCTGTTACAGCAGGCAGTGAGCAGTTGTGGGAGTAACTGGGCCAGGAGGCCAGGCAGGCATGCCTTCAGGTCTTAGCTGTCACCGGCTCCATGGAGTCCTCACAAACCTTTTTCTTCATCAGTCAAACTGGAAAAAGAATATTTATCTGGAAAGGAAGATGTAAGAACTCAGGAGAATTGCCACTGAGTATGGCAGTAGGTTCCAGATAAATGCAGTTTTTGCTTTTTGTTTTTACTTAAATAACAGGTAAAAGCTGCTTCCCTGGGAAGAGGGATCGGGATAATAATAGCTGTCCCCTCAAGCTCTTCCACCCATCTCCTTCTGTCAACCTATTTATCTTTAAGGCCTGGCTCTACCAACCTTCTGTTCACCCCTAAATCCCTACTCAACCTTTAGCATCCACAGCCCCTCACTTAGCCACGAACATGCTCTGACTCATGCTGTCTTTCATACTGGTATGTAATGTTATTTTTTTCCCCTCCCGTAGAAACTGTTCCCTAATCCCCTAAACCTCAGTTTAAACATCACTTCCTCCTGGAGGCCTTTCCTGACCCTGTTCTAACTCAGTTACCTCCCAGAGTACGATGCCCTCCACTCACCCCACTCTGCCTTTATAAAACACTCTTCATGCATGTAATTATTTGTTTAATGTCTGTCTTCCCCTCGGAGGTCCGTAAGGGGAGCAAACAAGTCTGTCTGGTTTCCTGCCTTCTTTCGAACATAATGTGCGGAGTGTGCAGGGTGTCCCGTATATCAGTGTTCCACGGATGAATGAGTGATGGATGGGTTAGCAGTGTCCAGGGAGACAGGCATATAGGTATGGCCTAATATATGCCAGGTATTTACCCCCTCCAAGATAGCTACATTTTCCTTTCCGTTCTGAGTTTATTTTTGAAAGGAACAGGATTGTGAAGGTACCTTGTAAGGTGTGAACTGTTTCTGTTTTTGTTTTTGTTTTAAAGACAAGGTCTTGCTATGTAGCCCAGGCTGGGCTTGAACTCACTCTGTAGCCCAGGCTGGCCCCCGAATTTGTGGTGACCCTCCTACCCCAGCCTCTGGGATTACAAGCGTGCGCCACCACGCCCGACTTACTTTTTTAAATTAGTGCCCTCTCTCCTGAACCAGAATAAAGACCCCCTTGGAGCAGGAGACCTTATTTATTTATTTCATGGTACCGGGAATCAAACTCAGGACCTTGCGCTTGCCAGGCAGGCACCTGTGCCGCTGAGCTATCTCCCCTGCCGGGGGAGTCCTAATTTAGTCATCCCTGATTGCCACGGCCCCGGGAGAACAGCCTGTATCAGGCAGCCCCAAGAAGTTGGACAAAATCAGAGCCCTAGGGCTTTTGCTGGGGAGCCTCAAAACAGCAAACTTCCCTGTCTTTGAAAGTTTTCATTGTAAAGAAAAAATTTTTTTGAAAAAAAAATAGTAAAATGTGTCCGAGGAGGGAAGCCCACGGGGCGCAGTGGGGAATAATCGACCCTCTCGGTCCCGGGCTTCTGCGGCTGCGGAGAGCACAACGCTCGCTGTTTTGTGCTTCGCCGGCATCCCTGGCAGAGAGGCGCGCCCTGGACCCCGCCCCGCGCCCCGCCCCGCGTCCCCGGGGTTCCCTGCCCGGCTTGGGGGGCTCCGCCTACTCTCACAGCGCGCATTTTTCCCTGCAAGAGGCGTGCACACTTTCCTCTGCACGCTATCCGGTTTCTCCTCCAAGCAGTGTACGTACACTTGGGTGGGAGGCAGTGAAGACAGGGAGAAAAACATCCGATCCTGCTCCGAAAACGTCGTCAGGTCGTGGCGGGCAAGCCTTCCTCAACCCTCAACACTCGTGACTTCAGGCGGAGCCCCTGGTTCCCCAAGCCAAAATCCCCAAGCCAATAGGACCCGGGGGACACTAGCCATGACTACTCCCGCTCAGGTACGGTGCATGGCAAGTGCCCGGGAGTTGGTCTAATGATTTGCCGTAGAAATGTTGCTAGGAGCAGAAAACCGAAGTTAGATCCAGAGGGGGCTGGTAAATATTGAGAAGCGTCAGGGGCGGGGGAGGGAGGGGCGGGCGCTCAGGGACTCTGCTTCACCGGGTTTCGTGTCCCTTCCTTATTTACTTATCTATTCTCCATCTCCTCTGAGATAAGAGACCTTGCCAGTCCTGTTAGTTATTTCATTTCCAGCTCTTGGGATACAGGTAGGAGGCAGGCCCTTGGTAACCATTTGTTGAATGACTAAGTAAAATAAGGGTAGTAAGTGGGGGGTGTAACGCTGCGGCAGAGTGCGCATGCGCAAAGGCCCGGGTTCAATTTCCAGCACGAGCGTGTAGGAGGACGAGAGCTTGGGCTCCAGCATTCGGCACCTCACTTTTCCACTCAGGGACCCCACCCTCTCCACTGCTCTCCACTGACCCCGTCCTCCCACTACTACGTCTCTGCTCCAAATCCTTGCCTGGCTTCCGCCTCTGGTAGGATGGAATCCCAAACCTCAATGCAGTCCCCGTCCCGGTTCCTCCCTCCCTTCTGCTTCTTTAAAGTAACCGTTCCAGCTGTATCTAAACTAGTTCTCTTCCTCATTCTCCTCCGTCCTCCCCATCTCGTCCCATTTCACTCGCCAGCTCCGACTCTTTGCCCACCACCCACTCAAGCAAACTTGAAATCTTCCTCCCGGGAGCGTCCCCCTCCTCTGCCCCTGCCGCTGCTTGTCACATGGTACTGTTATTTTCTGTTCCCATTTCAGTCTCCCTCGGAAGCCAAGTGTTTTTATTTTTCAGCCGCGGATTTTCAGTACCAAGTTAGCGAGAGCAGATATTAAAACTGATTATATTCGTGGATCACCGTTGGAAGTGTCCCTGTGGGGAGAGACTATTTTAACAGATAACGTGTAATGACGCCCTAGATATTCAGAGAAAGGACCTTGGCTATTTAAAACAAGTTACATTTACTGGGTCCCAGCTAGGTACCAGATAATATGCCAAGTGGTTTTCATTTCTTCCTCGGGAGGTAACAATCTTTATTTATTTTACCGGTAAGAGAATGAAAGCTTAAAGAAGGTTAAGCAATCGCACAAATCTTCACAATTAGTAGTTGTTCTTTTATCGAAGCGAAAGCTTCATTCCTCCCACACATGGCCATCTGAATGCTTTTGCAGTTATTTTATGGGGAAGTCGAAGTTCCTAATGATGGAGACTCTTGGAAACCCCAGGACACAAAAGAGCCTTCTGAGTAGAGAATCACTGATGCTCCGTACCACTGTCATAATTATATCGTCAACATCTTCATTCGAGTTGCTTTCACTTCCCACTTTGTCACTGCAAACTCCTTTTGTGAAGGAGATGAGGTTTGCTTGTTTAAAGACCCGCTTTGCAGATAAAGTATGGACAGATTAAGCAAAACAGAGGGGCTCTAGCGCCAAACAACCTTCAGACTGTGAGGGGCACTGCATTCTCCCGCTGCCGTCTTTTCATTTGCAAAATCAGGGGATTGAGCAGGGTGGACCTTCCCAGAGTGAGCACCTGCAGTCTGTGAGAGCTCGAGGCCACCCACCAACACTGGCAGAGGGAAGGCCATCCTCGTGTGCGTGGCAGAGGTCACTAACTTTCCACCTACAGCTATCCTCCTTTCCTCGTGGGTTCACAAACAGAAATTTCTCAGTTTCCCTTGTAGGGGGCGGAGTGTGTGTGGCTATTTTTGGTCTATGGAATCTGAGCAGAAATCTCAAGGATCAGCCTTGGCTGCTCTGTATATAGCTGCTCACTCCAAAAATACTTTAATGTCCAGTTTGGTTTTAATAACGCATAGAGGAAAGGAAATAATTACATCAAGCGAGGCTCAGAAAGAAACATGGGTCTTCTAAGGGTTCCCCATTTCCCTCTAAGCTGCATCCTCTGTGTCCTTTCTTCAACCTTCCTTCATTTCTTCAACAAATCTGTCTGTACTCCTGCACATGCCCAGCACGGAAGAGACACAGATGTAGGGCTCAGTGCTCCACGGGATCCTGTTCTGCTGGTGTCCTTGGCCACCATCAAGATGGAGAGCATGGTGATGTCACTCACTTCCCCCTGCTCTTAACCACCTGATTGGACAGCCATGCGCCTGTGTTTCAGATACTGTCTAGGCTAGCAGCTTTAAGCCTTTTGGTTGTGAAAATGACATCCATGTAAATGGCCTGACTTAGCAAGTGACATATGCTAGACCAGCATAGGCGAACCTTTCAGAACTTTCAGCAAGACAGCCCAGTGCAGCACACATGCCACAGGCCCACCATCGCTGCTCTAGACCCTCAGTTAATGTCTCCCTCCGTGAGATCCTGCCAGTGGGGACGATTGATGATAGCCTGAAAGAAGTGATTTTAGTATGGCTGGATAAGTCAGAGTTCTGTCTTTTAAAGGAGATCTGGACCAGGTAAGTCATTCAACACACACATCATTGATACTCCAAGCTTTCTGATGTAAAACTGAGCTGCCACACGGTCTTATCCATAGAGGCATGGGGGAAGGGTCAAGAGAAACCGGCCAGCAAACAGGCAGTTGCAACACCGAGTGATAAGTGCTAGGAGGGGAAGTACAGGATGTCTCTTAGCCACAAACAAAAGAAGGCTAACCCAGGCGGTTGGGTGGGCGCAGGGCAAGTGTCAAGGAAGGCTTCCTGGAGGAAGTGGCACAGGACCTGGGACTCAGGTAGAGTGGGTGAAGTCGAGGTGAGGAAAGGGACGCAGTGTCCCACACAGAGGGAGTAGTATTTGCAAACACTCAGCACCTCAGAGAAGATCTGGGTGTGTCTGGCTGAAGCGTCTACAACAGAGCTGCCAACACGAAGGAAGCTGGGTCTCAGGGACTCCGACATCTTGAAGGGTTGCCCTGTGCCAGGGGGCTCGAGGGGCAAAGGTACAGGAATAAGAGAGGAACTAACTTTTTTTTTTTTTTTTTTTTTTTTTTTTTTTTTTGGTGCTGGCAGTTGAACTCAGGACCTCGCGCTTGCCAGGCAGGCCCTGGGAACTAACAGTTATTAAATATCTGCAAGATGTTCAGCTGCATTTCTCACTTGGTGTTTTGTTTTTATTGTTTTGGGAGTGTTTTTATTTTATTTTATGTTTTTCAGTGAACCCTGGGCTCTGTGCATGCTCAGCAAGTGCTCTACCACTGAGCTATATCCACGTCATCCAGAAAATGCAAATTAAAACCACAGTGGAGACTTTGCTGTACACAAAAGAGCAAGGGTGAGATGCAGAAATGACCGTGACACAGGCACACACACATACACGCCCTCGTGTGACTGAGTCCCCAGCCAGGAGCGTACTCCTGAAGAGCTCAGACACTTGAAGAAGAATTTTGTGAGGAAAAGAATCCTAAGCTTAGAGAACCCCCAGGTTAGCCTCCCCTTCTTCTTTCCTAAATTTAATCTGATCTGATAATTCAGATGACCAGAAAGTGAATCTCTCAAGCATCTAGAACATAGATTCTTGCAGTCCCACACCCTTCCAAGGTGAGGTGCCTGGTGCTCAGGAAAGAGGCAGAGGTGACTGCTCTGTGACTGCAAGCCAGTGGCCTGCCCCCTCCTGAGCTTCCGTCTATGAAATGGGAGCTGCTTCTTAATCTGTTTCCTTTAACCAAGTGCTTAGTGTTTGGGGGGGGGAATGAGGATTCATGTGCTATGATCAGAACCATTTCCTGAAACTGTCAATTCCCATAATGTGTGCATTCAGGTAATCACACTAAAAGTTTTAAGTATATTTTATAATTAAGTCATTAAGAAAGCTTTGCTGTGGTTGACCTGGTTAGAAATAATTTCTGGCAGTAGCAACAGAAAATAAAAAGTATTTAGTATTACATCCCATCCAAAGAAAGACGGTGGGAAAGTGAGAGAAGGACCTCGGAACCCTTGGGCCTTTCTATTCCCTTGGAGTAAGTGGTGTTTTCAAGATGGAGATGGAGACGAGGCAGAGCAAGTCCTCATAGACAGTGACACTTCCTGAGGACCCGTTGGGCGGAGCCGCTACACAGCAGAAAGGATCAGGTGTTTCCATACAGGTGACACCCACATCTAGCGTTCAAGTTCTCACGCCAGCTCCTGCCACCACCATGCTCCTGCTTGTCAGAGTTCCTGCACGGCCAAGTTGAAGAGGATTTTTTAAATCCACCTGCTCTGGCCTGTGCAAGCTGGTTCTCCTGGGGCTGGGGCTGCCTGCTGGTGCAAAGCACAGCATGTGGCAGTCTAGCAGGTCCCTCTATAAATAACCTCTGGCTCCCCTGAGAGCCCTCTGAAGGCCGCGGTGGCCCGGGTGGAGAAAGCCAGACACACACAAGCAAAGAAAGTCATATTTTAGTGAATGGCTTACCCTGGAAGGTTACAGGGAGAAAGCAAACAGCTGCTGACTCTGCAGAGGGGGAAGGGAGGGAGGGAGAAAGGGAGGGAGGGGAGTTATTCTATGCTGTGCACACTTTTATTCCACTGAAGTTTTGCACTACTGGCTATCAAAGAATTATAGTAGTATTATAAAACCTAAAGTGATTCTCCACCCCCAGGGAAATGCATGCTACCAAGACAGGGAGAGGGCAGGTCTTGACACATAAACCAACTTGAGTTTGACTCCCAGCTAATCCTGCTGCTTCCTAGCTGTGTGTCCTAAAGCAAGTTACCTACCTTCTCTGAGCCTCTCTACCTAACCGGGGCAGTAGATCTGTCCATCACAGACATCCAGGACCCATCCCTGCACCAGGGATCAATTAGAGTATGCCATATCCAGTTCTTCTAGCACCAGATCAAGCAGGTTTTCCGTCGGGCGGCCCAGATCTGATGTCAGCCAGAGGAGCAGGCTGGCCACATAGTAAGCTTGGCCACTGTAAGGTCTTTCAGTGGCCCACTTGTGCCACTTTTCTCTACCTTTCATAAACATAAAACCTGTCACCTTTTGCATGTGTCTTGAACAATTCTTTGTGTGGGACAACAGGAACCTGGGAAGTTCTTTAGAAGGCATCCACAGGACCCCCAAACCCCTGTGACATAAACACAGTGAGGATAAGGCTCACCCCTCAAGGTGTGATGATACAGCCAGACACTTCGGAAGGCTGTCTGGTACCGACCCGGTGCGTTAGCAAGACAGACCCTACAAGGAGAACACGGTTTTCCTCTTCCACATTTTACATAGGAGGAAACTGAGTCTCCGACTAAGGAAATTGCTTAGGGTCTCACAGCCAGGCGGGTACCTATCTCCCAAGCCCAGGTCTTTCTGCCTCCACTTTGCTGAGTTCTGTAGGATGCAGGGCCTCTAAAAACATGAACAGGGTGGAGGAGACTTATGGGCGGGGCTACTTTCTGCACACCCTTCCTGTGGGTCCTGAGGTGAGTCCCTTCTGCTTCTGTCACTGATTCTACGGTTGTTCATAGTAGATCTGTCTGGGGTGGACATCCTGATGTTAGCTTGTCTGTCATCATTTAATTGCTTTTTCTCATAACTGAATCAGAAACATTCCAGTGGATTGAAAGTCTCGGGCAGTTGGTTCTCAATTACATTGCATTTTTACTGCACTTGGGAAAAAAATTCATCTGTGTTTCCTTTAAGAGGAGTTTCAAAGTCAGGACTGAGTCTGGGTGCATAGGGGTAAGAGCACTTATTTTCGTTTGGCTGAACTGAAAAGGCTTCTCCTGGGGGTGTAGCTCCTTGATAGAACACTTGCCTAGCACACGTGAGGCCATGGGTTTGATCCTGAGCACCAGGAAGAAAAACAAAAAACAAAAAAACCCTGCTACTGAGGGCAGGACCCTCATAATTTCCTAGGACCCTTCCCAGTCAGATTGCACCCTCCTCAGAGACCCTCATTCAGGCCTGGAAGAAGCCTTCTGCTCAGCCAGTGGGTAGGCAAGGACCAGTGTCCTCCTCATGCGGCCCGAGCCGCAGCCAAGGGAAGGAGGAAGCGTGCCCTGGCTTCAGCCCCAGCTCCTACGGCAGGTTTCCCTGCATGCTTGAATCCTCTCCTCTGCCTTGCTCTATCAGAAGCTCCTAGCAGCTGCCACAGCTCTCAGAAGCAAACTAGGTCTTCCCTGGTGTGGAGCCTTCCCCACACTGGGTCCCCACCAGCCAGCTCGCCCGCCTTGGCCTCTCCACACCTCCACAGAGCCTGATGGCCGGGCAGACCCTGGAGGCTCTCCTCGGACTCTCCCCTGGCCCCTGGCTCCTGGCTCAGGCTGGGGAACATCCCCACCGACCACCCACCACGGCCAGCACAAACCCATCTTCTAGCAAAATTCTCCCAGCACCCTCCTTGCTCATCCGCACTGTCTTCCCCTTCCCCACTTCTCCTCCTCTCTTCCTTCTTTTCTCCTCCTTCTCCTCTCTCCTTCTCTCTCCCAGCTTCATCCACAGGTCCTCCAGACTCTGTTTGAATAGCCTGGCACCTGACAATAGATCAGTCATCGGCAGGTGGCCATATGCACAACGGTGGGTGCGTTAAATTCTAATAGAGCTGGAGAATTCCCTTTTCCTAGTGACACTGTGGCAGTCATGAGGTTGAAACAGAATTCATTTTTGTAAGCAAACCTGCCCAGCCGGTGTGTAAATGTGTGACACATACAATTATATCCACCTCATAATGCTTGATGATGATAATAAATGGCCTTATTGCTGGCCTCATGCCATGCTTTTTATTGGTATTGTAGGGTGTATTGCTACTTACAAGAATGCTTATTATGAAGCAGTCTGCTGTTGTGCTGGCAGCAGCCTCAGACATTTCGTGTTGTGATTGCATCATTTTCTTCTGTGTTTGATTTGCTGTCCTCTATTCTGTCCATCCTGGCCCCCTGCACTGAGGAGGTCGTGGGCTGCCCCACCTGGGTTTGTGCCAGTCCACTCTATGATGTCCACACATGAAGGAAATTGCTTAAGGGGCCTCCATTGCTGGGTGACATCAGACGGTGCCTTGGAGGTAGCCCTTGTTTCAGTCTGCTTTGGAGTGCGGGTCTTCAGGTTCGTACCCTCCTAGAGTCCAGGGGCATGTACCACCACAGCCGGATTAGGCCGCGTTTTTATCTTGGTTTTCTAGGACAGTCCCATGAGACAGTTTTCTGTGGTACAAGGCAGGTGTCAACATACAGATAAATCTGGATTTGGCTAGAAAATGTGGGCCCTAATTGTCCTAATGCCAAATGGGAGCCCCACCTCACATCTTGCCTGACTGGGGCCTCCTCTTATTGCCAGGCAGGGGGAGCACTTGTGGAAAAGGAAACCAGATTTACAGGCTGATAGAATCTCTGGGAGTTGGGGAAGGTCCGAGATAGGAGAGCTGTGACTTGATCGACCTGCTCTTTTGAGCCTCGGCCAGGCAGGCAGCCAGGCAGGCATTCTTTTCCTCCTTCCCCAAAAGATCTCTAGTGCCAAAATGAGCATTTCAGATGAAGAAGTACAAACAGCAAATAAATACGCAAAAAAATGTTCAATAGCACTGGCCTTTTGAGAGATGCAAATGAAAGTATCACTCAGATTCCACCTCACTCCAGAAAGAAAGGCTAGTATTATGAAGTCAACTAATGACAAATGCTGGAGGGGCTGTGGGCATAAAGGAACCCTTCTCCACTGTTGGTGAGAATGCAGGCTGGTGCAACCTCTGTGGAAGTCAGTGTGGAGATTCCTCAAAAAGCTAGGACTGGAGGTCCCATTTGACCCAGCTATTCCCCTTCTGGGTATCTTCCTGGAAGAACTAAAAATATCTCATCACAGCGATCTATGTTCCTCTATGTTCATTGCTTCCCAATTCATAATTGCTAGATCATGGAAGCAGCCTAAATGTCCCTCAACTGAAGAATGGATAAAAAAATTGTGGTATTTCTATGTAATGGAATACTACTCAGCTATAAAGAACAACAAACTAGACATTTTCACCCTCAAATGGATGAATGCTGAGGATATGCTTCTCAGTGAACTGAATAAGTCACATATACGTGACTATCGTATTGTTGCCCTGGTTTGAAGAACTCAAACAAAACCTATGTATATATAAAAATTACTTGGGTCAATTAGAGAAAAAGAAAAAGAATGTTTATTATTTGATATTTGGATCCAATTTTGCTTTTTGAATTTCAGTTTTTTCTACTTGAAAAAAACAACTCTTGAAATCTTTAAAAAAATGAATTGCTTTTTTTTGTAGACGAAGTTTTAGTTTTTGCTGGTGCTTTCAATATTTTTTCCTTAGACATAAATTTGTATATGTGTGTGCATAGGATGGCTAAAATGACTATATTTCTAAATGTATTGTTTATTGAAAAGGAACAGTTGATATTCACGTGTTTACATTAATTTTGCATGTCTATATCTGTTAATCTAAACAACCCTTTTGAAGGTAGCGATATGCAGTATTGCAACCATGTCAAATTTCTGTCATGCTTTGTAAATCTATAATATTACTGTTTTGGATTTGTAAAAAAAATAGATAAATAAAAAAATAAATATATAGACAAAAAAAAATCTCTAGTGCCTTCACCCTGACAGTGGTTGGTGAGCAATGAGACAACCCTGGGAGGTAGCCCCGGGACCTGCCCAGGAAAGAGAACAGACAGAGTAAAACACTCACAGGGATTCAAAAGAAGCAGAAGTAAATAAAGCTGGCCCAGCACCACTGATGGGAAAAGGCTGAAGGATCGGTGAAACGCAAAAGGGGAAATTGATCCACGCAAGATCTCTCACTGAACACTGGGTCTGCACCAGATTTGTTTCTAAACCCTGGGGAAATCAGACCAAGGAGGGGCAGGACAGAGACACCCGCACAAGTCACCCGGGAAGAGATCAAAGTTTAAGGAGGACAGTGGAGGAAGAAGATCTTGAAAAGTTGGTCAGAGATTTCAAGAGAATGACATCTACACAGGTCACTTTTTTCTTTTTGATGTGCAGAAGAAAGGAGGCAGAGGGTGACCCAATCTGAGAGCAACTCTAAGGACCAAACTACAGCATCGATACTGCCTGCTGGGGCAATTTGCAAGGCCCAGCGCCTCTCGATTCTCCAGCTGGTCCCTGCTGGTCCATGCTTCCCACCCTGCCCTTCATCCCCCAGAGCACATTCAGAAGATGTGTAAGTGAGCTGACAACGTGACAGGAAGGGGCCAACACCCTAGAAAGAACCATGTCTGATTGGTCTTTGTACCCCAGTGTTAGGCACATGATAGGCATTTGGGAAATGTTTGATGAGTGAACGAATAGCATTGTTAGGCACTGAGGCCTGATTTTTAAAATAAGAAATGTTGCTGGGTGTGGTGATACATGCAGCTATATTCCCAGCCCCTAGAGAGGCTGAGACAGGAGGGTCAGGATCACAAGTGTGAGTCCCAGCCAACAACAACAACAAAACAAACAAACAAACAAACAAAACTCTATATACACCATTAACAGTGGTTGAATGATGGAATTATGGGAGATTTTTCTTTCTCTATTTGCCCATTTTGTATACTGTAGCAAGTATTGTGTGTGTGTGTGTGTGTGTGTGTGCGTGTGGTGCTAGGAATTGAACTTGGGACCTTACATACACTAAGCATGTTCTCTACCACTGAGCTATATACTCAGTCTGTGTAGTCACATTTTTTAATAATTAAGAGTATAAGGACTGGGGATTTAGCTCAGTGGAGTAAGTGCCTTGGCAGGTGCGAGGTTGTGAGTTCAATCCCCGGTACAAAAAAAAAAAAAAAAAGAAAGAAAAGAAAAAAAATTAAGAGTATATTTTAGTTCCATCACCACTCTGCTACCTCCTTATAAAAGAACTGTAAAACTTACAATGTACAAACATTTGAAAGTCTTTTGACATATAAGATGTAAATTATGACGCCGAGATAGCATGGCCTGACTTACATAACACAGGGAAAGTTACTAGCACATAACTCTGAAGTATTTGGTGATATGCGTGATCATTGTGTAGTTTGGTATAGACAATGATTCTCATTAGACGCATTGGTTAGTATTAGTCACATCCCTCAGCCCCTGAGGGAAATTAGTCTAGGACCCCAAATAACCAAAATCCACAAGTTTTCAAGTTTCCTGTTTGTTTATTTATTTATTTATTTATTTTTGGTACCAGGGATCAAACTCACAACCTCACACCTGCCAAGCAGGTGCTTAGGCCACTGAACTAAATCCCTGGCCCTATTTTTTGAGACAGGGTCACACTATGCAGTTCAGGCTGGGCTTGAACTCACTTTGTAGCCCAGGCTGGTCTTGAACTCACAATGATTCTCCTGCCTCAGCCTCCTGAGTGCTGGGATTAAAGGCATGCACCACCATGTCTGGATCAAGTCTCCTGTTTAAATACATAAAAGTATAGCATTTATATATAACCTACAACATCCTCCTGAATTCTGTAAGTCATCTCTAGATTATTTAATACCTCACACAATGGAAACACTATGTAAATGCTTGTTACACTGTATTGTTTGGGGAACAACGGCAAGAAAAAGGTCTGGATGTATCCAGTACACACACATTGGTGTTATTTCTTTTTTTCCTGGCCCTGTCTCCCACCTCCAAACTGGAGCCTCACACTGGCCTGGTCAAATCGTGTGCTTGCCCTGTCTTCTTGCCTGATTGCATTTAAGCTCTTGACTATTTAAAAAGCCCCTTGTCCTCCCCTCTTCTCTCAAGGAGCTACACAGTTAAGGTGCAGCATTTCCCTGCATTATAGAATCCCCTGGGGCAAGACAGGCATGGTGGTGCTTGCCTATAATCCTAAAGTGTCGGGAGGCTGAGGCAGGATGGTGGGAAGTTTGGGATCAAACTCAATTAGTGAGACCCTGTCTCAAAATTAAGAATAAAATTTAAGGGCTTGGGCTGTAGTTCAATGGTAGAGTTCTTGTCTAGCATATGGGAGGCCCTGGGTCCAATCCCTAATACGGGTCAAAACAAAACAAAATAAAACAATACAACCACCTTCTCTAGGTTGTCTCAGATACAATTAAAAAAAAATCACCCCATACATAGCTGATTTTATCTAGGGGTGCAGAACCCAGAGATATCTCGAGCAACTGTACGGCCAGATCGGCTCTGGCCCAGTGCGGGTGGAGGGGAGGCAGGAGCAGGACGCAGTGACCGCCTCAGCGGATCTTTGGACCCACGATAAATAACCCCGGGTTCCCAGGACATCTGCGCCATTCACAAGGGATCTAATCACCCCACAGGAGCGGCACCAACACCCTAACCGCTCATCCCCACTCCTGGGGTCTGCCTTCCAGGTGTGAGAAGGCTCATGGGACAGGAGGGGATACTCATCCACGTGGCAAACACGTGTTGAGGACCTGCTATGTGCCGGGCGTTGAGGCGGCCTTACATAAACACCGTCTCTCTGGCCTCAGCCTAACGGATGCCCTTAGACCCATCTGACAGATTGCGAAGCGACTGGCAAGGTGAAGTTACAGAGCGGGGCGGGAGGGTGTAGGGGAGCAGGGACCTGCCCTCAGCCCGGGGTGTGGAAGCCTCTGTCCCCGCCCTGCGCACAGCCACTTCCTGCCCACAGCCTTCGTGATCAGCAGCAGCGACCGGGCTTCTCAAGTCTCCTGGTTATAAAAATAAAGTGCAAGAGCGCTGCATTTCCCAAGTGATCTCCAGCCCTGGAGTCGTCGTAGCGGTGCTTCCTGCTCCCGCGCTCTCCCCCTGGTGGACATCTGTGGTACTGCAGGAGGCAGGGCAAAGAGTCGGGGGGCCGCAACCATCAGACCAAGTCGCACATGAAAGCCGGCTTGAATTACCACTTTCGCTTTTCGGACAACAGGGAAACATTCTCGCAGCCCTTCCCATACTCGCCAAGGGCAATGCTCCTGCTGGAACATTAATGACGGGGAGCATCTCTAGCCTGAAACCCTGCTGGTTCTCTGGTTCTCTAAGTCACATTTTAAAATTGGATACTGTTTTTTTTTTGGGTGTGTGGCACCGGGGATCGAACTCACAACCTCGCACCTGCCAGACAGGCGCTTAAACCCCTGAGCCAAACTTGCGGCCCTCGTGTTTTGAGGCAGGGTCGCACTATGTAGCTCAGACCAGCCTTGCGCTCGCGTTGTAGCCCAAGCCGGCCTCGAACTCACAACGCTCCTCTTACCTCAGCCTCCTGAGTGCTGGGATTAAAGGCGTGCGCCACCACGCCCACCTTGGATTCCGTTTTTCACTTCCCACACTGGTTTCTTTTAGGCCCTGTGACCATTTGTTGACCCGGTGATGATTTTGCAAGGTTGCTAAACTGGGATCTTAAAACAATGTATTTATCTCTGTTTATCTTTATTCAAATAAGAAAAAAAAATTGGTTAGGTAATATATGCCTGTGATACAATATTCGAAAGTCACTAAGGGTTCTCAGTAATTATTAGATGGTCCTGAAAAATTCCACTACCAGGCAGATACCTAAAGAATTGAAAACAGGTGTTCAGAAAAACAATGGTCCAGGATGCTTATTAGCCTAACTATTCCCAATAGCCAAAAGGGGAAACAGCCAAACGTTAAAAACTGATGAACAGATACTCAGAATGGGGTTTCTCAAGGCAGGAGAATATTATGCAGCCAGAAAGGACAGACACACTGAAATATTCCCCTGAGCACTCTGAGAACTGGGAGAAACCAGACACAGGTGGCCACATGTTCTATCACTGTGTTTGTAGACACAGAAGTAAAGAACAGGCTTGGGCTACAACGCGAGCGCAAGGCCGGCCTGAGCTACACAGTGCGACCCTGCCTCAAAAAACCAGGGCTGGGAGTTTGGCTCAGTGACTTAAGC